>JAHZMV010000860.1:0-12971 GCA_027743765.1 Coecobrya sp. COE2
TCCGAAATAAATATATGCTGCTTCCAATTAGCAGAGATTCGGGGCAGTCGAGTGGATATCTATTATTACTCAATTTTTTTATATATACAGAGGACTGACGAATGCATGGGAAATGTAGATGGAAAATGGAAAATGAAAAAATTATGGATGCTTTCTGATTTGAGCATTTAAAACAGAGAGAAAATCTCTGGTGAAATTCATTAAAGCAGAGGCAAAGAGGGTTGTTGTAAAACAACGGGAGTTCGATTGGGGAAAGTGTACGGACGTGTAGCGTGGATGCGAAAATCAAGTGGGTACGTATTTTAGTTTGGTTATGGGATTTTATTCTCTTTCTCTACTTTTTACTGTGGAGCGCGTTGATTACTTTTTTTTTCGGTGGAACAACAAGAAAGATGGAGTTGAGTTTGGAGTGGAGGGGAAAGGGGGAATGTTGTATTGATTGTATGAGACTGGAGATTTGTTGATTGATGCTTCTTCTTGTGTACTAATTAGCACTCGTAGTAGTTTACTGTTTTAGAGAAGTGGAGTAGAAAAATAGATTGGAGTGGTGGTGGTTGGTGGAAGAAAGATTGTTGGACTTTTTTCAGGAAAAAAAGATGGAGACATTTTAATGTAAAATAATAAGGCAATAAATACTCGTAGGAATGCGTTCTCTACCTACCTATTTAATAGACCACATATTTAGTTAATACCCATTTAAAATAGGGCCCAAAGTATATAAATAGGACCCAATCCCTTTTCATAATTTTCTTTAAAACCCACCACGCAATGACGATTAACTAACACAATGAGCAACATCATCACGCAAGAGTGCTCGTATTAAAAGTCCCTTGTACATCTGTGAATTCCAGAAAAAAGATGGAGACATTTTGTAAAATAATAAGGCAATAAATAGTCGTAGGAATGCGTTCTCTACCTACCTATTTAATAGACCACATATTTAGTTAATACGCATTTAAAATAGGGCCAAAAGTATATAAATAGGACCCAATCCCTTTTCATCATTTTCCTAAACCCACCACGCAATGACGATTAACTAACACAATGAGCAACATCATCACGCAAGAGTGCTCGTATTAAAAGTCCCTTGTACATCTGTGAATTCCAGAAAAAATAGGGTCCTCCAAAAAATGAATTGATACAAAACAACTGCTTTTTATTACTAATACACTCAATTTTTTTTGGGTCATCCTTTTGTACTCATAGGTGCTCGCTCATTGATGATGAGACTATAATAATAATAATAAAAACTGTTTTGAGACATCATCATGGACGAGGGACTATGAAATAAAGTATACTAGTTTGTCAGAAATGTAGTTTCATCTGTACACATCTGCTCGTATAATGTCATGTTCAAGAGAGAGAAAAAAGGTCGTTCATAATTACGAAAAGAGAAAAATTCGACGCTGTGGGACATGATGGGTTTGTTTCTCTGTCTTTCTTTGTCGCTGTGTTGCTGCTGCTGCTGCATGATGCGTTTGGAAAAATATATAACCTGTCACTAGACCCAACATAACTCATCGTTTTTGTTTCGGAAATTGGAGTATGCTTATATACCTGGAATGATAATTTGGTAGTAGTGTCGGTGGGTGCTCTCGTTGTTTTTCTCAAACCAAACCTCACCTTTTTCTGAACATAATCAAGTCGGATGGTGATCAGTACACAGGGAAAAAAACAATCAGGATGAGCATTTTTTCTATCTCTTGTGTGATGATGACGGACCGACTGAACGAGGACAGACCCTTTTGTTTCTTTTTTCTCTGAGACTGTACACAATCGTATAGCGGGGTTATTGAGTCGGGGTACTTGTGTCCAGCAGCAGATAATGAGATTTTTTTGTTTTGTTTGGAGTCGTGCTGTGCTGGAACGATGAGGTGGAGAAGGTGATGTGAGACTGATGACATTCGTTCACGTGACATGGTTGTAATTACTGGGGTTGTATTGAGATAACATTATGTTTTGTTCGTGGGTACACGGAGTTCTGGGTGAAATTAATATATTTTGGTAGGATATTTGGGTGAAATTTGTAACAAATTTTTCTCGTGTAAATACGCGACATTCTAACATGTAATACATCGTGTTCCTATAAATAAATAGGTAAAATAAAGCGACCGCATGCAAACGTTTATGTAGTAGTATGGAAATTTATTTCCATCATGATCATCGTACACCTACTACACTGCAGCAGCAGAACCACTTACGCAAATTGAAAGGAGCAGCACCAGAGTGAAAATCAGAACAAACAAACATTACCACTACCTAATATACTAAACCACATGTATGTATACAATCCAAAGTGAAAGGAGAATTCACTAGCTTTTGACTTTTTCCTCTTCTTCTTTCGTCCTTTCTTCCCGTCCATACACCATTCCGCCAAGTGATATTTCTGTACGCGATCATCATTTTGTGTGGATATCAAAAAACACAAATCTTTTTTAGAAAATGGCTTGTCATGAATACTACGTATACGAACAGATTTTGTCGTACAAATACTAAAGTCAGCTAAGCTTACCACACCCAAAAAATAAAAAAAAACCTGCATACGTTTGAGACACAGGAAGGATAAACTCTACTTAGATACATAGGTTTATATAAAAAAGCCATCTTTTGTTGTTGTGTTCACCCATACAGCACAACAAAAATCACACAATCACAACGAATGTTTTCCCAATTTTCCTTACCATCACCATCAATCCAAACGAATTCAATCTAAATTAGTACCCACATGTGTGCTGTTATTATCAATATCATTTTTTTTCTCTTCTCTACTTTTGATCTTGTTTCGTACGTCCGATGAATTTCAAGAGATCCACCAAAACACAAAAATGTAGAAATAATTACAGGGCAGCAGCAGTAGAGAGAAAAAGAAAAGAATTGTGTGCTTACGAAACCACTCCAATTTCCAATACTTCTTTGTCAATACCAATCTATATTGCGGGGCTTTTTTTTCTTCTCTCTCTCTTTGTGAACACACACGCTTTTTTACTACATGTGAGAGTGGTTTGCGTTTGGTTTTTGTGGAAATGGATGGATGGATGGAAATGCCATAATATGCATAGACGTGGGGATATGTACGTAATAAGAATGTTGATCACGTACGGTCGTGTCAGTGATCACCATTTGTTAGCATGTCCAACCAAAAAAAAACGGAGGATGACATAATATGCATAGACGTGGGGATATGTACGTAATAAGAATGTTGATCACGTACGGTCGTGTCAGTGATCACCATTTGTTAGCATGTCCAACCAAAAAAACGGAGGATGAAAATGTGACTGACTAAGGATTCGGTCGGGAAGAAGATGGGCTTGTGTGTGGTAGCAGCAATAGTTGGATAAAAAGTATAAAAAAAAATCCAGCAGCTCTATCTCGGGTACACGGGAGGGAATACACATATTTTCCGTTTGTGTCCCAACTAACCAACTATATGGCCCACCACTACCGCATCACAAAAATCTTTTCTCTCTCTCCAGGAATACTCTCGCGTAAACCAATCCAACTAATTAAAAAATCCTAGATAGATCTCTTTTCTTTCTATACCTCTCTTTATTTCCTCATTAAAAAAAGGTAAGTATACGAGCACAAAAGCGACTAGAAAATTTTTCAGAGAAAACACATAAGCAATCGTAGTCATTTTCCAGACATTTTCATTCTGATTGAAAAAATGCCCCATTCCTCCCATTTCAAAGCACACACAGTCTTTTGACTAACTAACGCGTAATAATTATCGCGTTACGTATATACAAAAAGTCAAAAAAGAAACAAGACAAAAACTTGTTTTTTCGAAGAAGCTGAGAGTCCTTTTCATGTGTGTGTGCTTTTTTCTCTCTCCTTTAATAAATTAGTTGCAGGTTGCTCACCTTTTTTCTTCTCTCTGACTTGATGATGATGAAAAGAGTCCCCAATAATTACGATAATTTTCGGGGGAAATATTATTACGCTCTCGTATTTTTATTCCAGTCACAGACGTAACGTAAATGGTCTTCGAGAGAACGAGAGAGACAAAAATCAAGTTTGTATGTAATGCCTAATGTCAAAAAAAGATGCCTATGACGAGATGATCTGTGTATGTACATGATGATGGGATGGCACTCTCTTGTCCACCTCTTTTTTGTTTCAGAGATTCTTCTGTAATGACCCTTCTGCTTTTTTCTCGTTGTAAAAACAAGTCCAATAAACGAGAGAGTTAGTAAGAAGGTAAAAAAGGGGGAGATCATCATCATTGTCGTCGGACATCAAACAAAGCTATGATGCCTGATGCTCATGTAAACTAACTACTCGGTATATTACTTTTTCTCTACTTTAGCTGTTAAGTTTTTTCCGTTTGATTCATGTCAACGATAAACCTTGTAATAGGTTTTGTGCTGTTGTTGTAATGTCCACTATGGTGTGTGTATGATGTTGATGGAGATGGGAATTTTTGTATGTAATGCTTGGTCAACGACGAGGAACATCATCATATGCACACGATCGACGAGGAAAATCACGACAGTATGTGTGTATGCTTATACGTCAACTATTTATTTCTCCTTGTTTTCAGCGTCATTATTGCATAGTACACGATTATCAGGAACGTGTTTTGATGTGGATGTGATGTTTGGTGAGTATTAAGTTATGAGATTATATTTTTGTGTAAGGTTGTCGCCGATGTGTTTAGTTTAGTTAGATGACGAATATTTTGATGGGATGTGTGATATGGGGTTCACAGTTTATACACTGAACGAGGTTTTTAGTAGCGGTGCGGCGTGTTCGAGTTGGGAAGAATATGGGGAAGTATTTTGGGTTTGAAATAGTGTGATTTGTATGGGTTATATGCGTTCCAGAATAGAAATTTTGAAAATTTAATTTATCGATTTCAATTAAAATGTGTCCGAACTACGATACTTTCTTAAATACGTATATAATCCAATTCATTCAATTTACTATAGTATTTACAACATAACTTGACTTATGATATATAATATTTAACAGTTATGTGAAAAAGGAATTTTCAACTTAAAAGGAAAAATTTCTAATTTGCCTTTACTCTGAATTGAATTTTAAAATTTAGTTAAGAATTTTTATATATAATTATACAATTCAATCAAAAGTATGTAGATTTTATATAAAATCCTATTCAATTTTCGGAATTTGATTTACGCATCTTATTCTAGGTTCGAAAAATGGGCCTGTGTTAAAAACACTTGCTAATATTTTAAGGGTCAAGTTTGCAAACTAATATATTCTATATATTATTTACCAATACGGTCCTGAAATTATATTTTGAAGAATCAGAATTTTCAACTTTGAAAGGAAAATTGAATTCCATACAAAAATCAAAATTTAAAGAATTTTATAACACTGGAATTTAGTTAAAATATGTGCATGTGTATTATAGCTTACGCATGTGTATTTATAAGTTTACACGATTGTACAATCATGTTCAAATTTATTGTAAATAAAATTTATTCATTTTTATTTCTTGATTTTAAAATATTGCTGTTCAAAATTACTTAATATTTTCATTTAGTGGTCAAGACTTGCATACATACCAATAAATTCTTTGTTAACATTCTTAAAATTTACTGATTCTAAATTAATAATTTAGTCAGGAATTTCAAAATCGAATGTAGACGATATAATATTATTAATGATATTTTTATTTACGGGCGAAGATTGCTAACAAATATATTGATTACAAATACGGTCCTCAAATTCCATTTAAGGAAATTTTGAATACATGTAATTTAATGGCGATATATTCAAGTTTCAACTTATAATGGTTTTGCAAAATTGAGAACCATATCCTATATATATTTGTAACATAAACAGAAATACAAATTGAGTTTTTAAATAGACCAGGAAATTCATAATTCCGTTAGTTATATTAACTATCTAATTTTCAATAGTCAATTTCTAAAACTTGTTTCAAATTTATCGATTTTAAATTAATATTTGAGGTTGTAATTTTAAAACTTTGTGATGTTCAAAATTTGAACTTCAAATATAGCTTACATTGTTATATAGCATAGATTTATATAGCATAAATATAGCATAAATTTTAATTTATAATTTATGTCAAGTCCAATTAATTATTGTGAAATGCTTAATAAATGAAATTTCTAAATGAGAATATGATCCCCAATAGTTGACTGATTGTAAACTTTACTCGCATTAATATATCGCAAATTTCATTTAAACCGCATTAAATTTACAAATTTGCGCGGGAAAATAATTGAACTAGGCCTTTTAAAAGCAGTTATCAGGAAATGTAGTTTACATTATAACATTGACGTCAAATGGCAAACTCAAATTTCTGACTTGAAATTTCAAGAATATTTGCCAAAGCATCTATCCAATCAAAATACTAAATGAAATTCCACAAAAATACCCCAAACACCCGCACACACTGCCCCGCTATTCCTACATCGCTCACCCTCAAAAATTATAAATTCCATAATTTTCCTAAACTTTAAGAAAAACGCCAAATAAACTTGACGACATCTATCTCAAGCATCCATCTCCCACAACATCCCATATATAATATCATATATTATTCCTCGTCCTTTCATAATAATTTAGAACTGGTCGTCGTCGTCGTCCAAACTGTACACATTTTTCCCACGACAGTTCGTTATAACTAACTCTCTCCTCTGTACATAATATTTTCTTCCCACAGGACGACGACGTCGACGACACAATAAGTACGTCGTAATTACACGGTTTGTTGTGCAACGAGTTACACACACACAGACAAAAATGGTCCAGTTGTTGATGCTTTTCTACTATTTGAAATGGATATGTTGTTCTGCATCTGGTCACAGGTATGATGATGACATGTACAAGCTAACTATCCTGTTTGTGGCAATAATCCTCATATTATCAATATATATTCTTATGTGTTGCAATAAACACTTACGCACGTTATTTGGTTTACGAGAGAGAAGAAAAAAACTCTATTTTTTACGTTTCTTTATTAACAGCAAAAGGTAGTTAGTCGCTGTATTATTCGTCGTCGTCAAGTTCAAGGGCAGCAGCGTCAGATGTACAGGTGACTTTGGTACTAAAAAGATTTTCTTCGGTAGTACTAGCGGTCTATCTGGTCATCATTCATGAAGAAGATCATCATCACCACTACCACCACCACATACACATCATCATGATGGTCGTGGTAAAGTAGATTTTTTTTCGTGTGGTGATGTCGTAACGTTGCATTGGTCATCATTCGTGATATTGGTTTTTTAATGCGAAAAAATTATGTGTAGGATTGCTCAAACTTGATTGTCGTGTTTATTTGACTTTTTGATGATGATGGGTGATTATGTCCAGCGTTAATGTGTTTCGGAATATCTATACTTCTTTTTACTGCGTTATATTGCGACACGTCAGGAATTTTTTGGTATTGCGGCATATATGGATGGATGGGATATTATATGGTGATTATTATTTTAACGTCTTTTTGCGGTTACTTGAACTTGACATGATGTGAAGGAGGAAAAAATATAATAATTTTGTTTGTAAATGGGATTTTCTTTGAGAGAAATTGAGTTAGTTTTTAGAGTTGTGCATATATTTAATATGCAAACTTGATTGTTTGACAGACGAGATGTAGTGAATTTTACATTTTTATGCAATCTTCTCTACGTCGTCGGTGTAATTACGTTCTAATTCAATGACGAAATGACAATAAAGCAACTAACTAGTAATTTTCTTCTGGAGATATGAACATTTTTCTTTGCCGCGATCATCTTCTTGAGAGAATGATTTCCCAAGAGGTGCAAATATTACGACACGGGAATTTGAGAGTATTTGGAATTTATATTCAGAATGCTTATTGTGTCTTTCCAGAAATTTATTATTCGGTCCGGATAAGTTTTTAATCCGGTAATAAACAAAAACAATAAATTTGTTAGTAGGAGAAACGACACGCGACGATTAATAATCAGCTAGCTAGACTTGTGTGGGGTTGACTTTTTTTTGCTCACAGGCGTCTTGTGAGGATAGAGATAGGTTAAGTAGTGTAGTACGTAATCGTATAAATCAGATTATTTTTCGGGGGAGAGAGAGCACAAACAATTCGGTAATTAGATTGTAACCCTTTTTAAGTGCTTGCATTATTAATAAATTTTCTTGGGGGAAAAGGGGTGAAATTCCACATAAAACACTACTGGTAGTTGTAATTCGTATGCTCATGTATTATTTAACCCGGGTTCTCTTCTGCTGTCCCTCGAGCTACAGTAAATTCTCTTTCTCTCCACGACTAGTAATCAACAAAACGGCAAAAGATGTATACTCCACTCTCTCTGGTGGTGGTGTGTAAACGACGACATACGACACAAGCTCGTAAATTATGTTTCTACTCTGCTTTCACTTGCAGGCATGCTTATTATTTTGCAGTTTTAAAATTTGAATTTTCAGATCCTTCCCGAGCATCATGACGGTGCAAAAAACGTAAACACTCAATTTCCATCCATCCGGAAGTTTACAATTTTTTTACATACAATCGACGATCCATTTATATATTTCTTGTTCTGTGTGGTGGTTAATGGGTTGAGAATGAAGAATGACCTGAAAGCATGTCATGTTTGTTCGCGGATATCAATTTGTATTGCTTCTTCTTTGTCATCGCCTTTTGATTCGACAAATCAATTTGTACTTTATGATGGAGCTTTTCTTGTATGCGAATGTCAACTATCATGTCTGTCTGTCGTTGTTGTTGTGATCATTATGTGCAGTCTTTTGCTTTTTTTCTGAGTATAATAAGCTCATTTACAAATCCATTAGTCGGGTTGAGTGACTCGATGTTAAAAAAGAACGTGAAATCATCAATCATTTCGGATTGAAAATACGATGTTTTACAAATGTCGGCGCGGTTTGGTTTTGTGCTCTCTTTTTTACTTTTGAATAGATACTCGGTTGAGATATATGTTTTGATGTTTTCTCTGGATTGGAGTGGATTGATGGATTGACATTTTTTTTTACAATAGTGACCAGTAATTATGTTGGGGTATCATGTATTTTACAGGGAAAAAAGGGAAATTTTTGGTCTTTGTGTCGAAATAACATGACCACATAAAGATAATTAGTCTCTGCGGGGATTCACATGTATATATTCGGCACGGGCTATAATTGTATTTTTTTGGGGAGTATTTTTGTTTAAAAAGTGGATTTTGCCGGCAAAAGACGTTATCTGTAAAAAGGAAACAGAAAAAGGTATGCCTAGTCGGTCTCTTGTAAAGAGACATAGGTAGATATAGATTGCTGCTGGATAAGAGACGAAGAAAGAGAGGTGGTGACGTGTGTAGCAATCTGTCGTATCTTTTTCGTGGACACACGACGACGGGGAATCTAGGTAGGAAGATCTAGATGGGCTTTGTGTGTATCGGGGATAGGAATATTTAAGGACCTATTGTTGTGCAAGTAAATGGGTTTTTAAATGGTTGCCTTTCTTGGTACACACAATAAGGATGTTGTGTGGTGGTGACAAATTATTTTTTCTTTTCTATCTCTTTTGTGAAGAATGTGTAATCATCGGGGTAATTATCGGGGAGGGTACGTACGTTTGTACTTTTTTGTTGAGCGTGTCTTTTTTTCTTGTGTTAAAGGTATGTTAATGGAGTCGAGTCTGCTTTTTTTGTTGGAAGATGGTTTTATTGTGTGTGAAGAAGAATTGAGGAAGGAGATGGGGTAGGGAAAAGGTTTGTTGGTTGGAGAGAAATGATGAGGGTCTTTTGATGGAGAAGATGAGGGACATTTATTTCAGATAATTATAACGTGACAATTTGGTTCGGGGGGATCGGTTGTAAATTACGGGATGGGAAATATATCTGGACATGTTTTGATGAGATTTGTTGATTTGATGCATAACATATTCATAGGTTTCGATATGGTGGCAAAATATTCCGATTTAAGTAATTCAAATTTTATAGGTTTTTTCAAATTTAATAAATAGTTTGGGTAAAGGTTAAATATTGGCTGGAAAATTCTGGATCTCCATTAAAAAACTAAAGTTAATTTGTAACATATTTGTTTGGAATTCTCGATTCGGAACTATTTTGGTCAGATTGCTAATAACATATATGTTCGTGCTAAAAATTCTCAATTTCAAATTATTATATTACGGAATGGAAATTTTATCCGTAATTTACATGTTTATATGAGATATATTGCATTGTTGTATTTGATGCATAACATACCGGTTTCAATATCGGAGCAAATATTCTGATTTAATTAAAATTTAACAAATAGTTCATGTATATGCTAAATATTCACTAGAAAATTTTCAAATTCATACAAAAAACTAACCAGTTTCAAGCTGCTACGTTCTTTTTAATTTAATTAAAATTTTATTTGGTTGTAAATTACGGGATGGGAAATTTATCCGGACAAATTATGTTTTGATGAGATTTGTTGCGTTGTTGTATTTGATGAATAATTAACTGGTTCTGATTTCGTGGCAAAATATTCGGATTTAATTCAAATTTTACAGGTTTTCAAATTTAATAAATAGTTCGCGTAAAGGTTAAATATTTGCTGGAAATTACTGAATCTCCATTAAAAAACTAAAGTTAATTTGTAATATATTTGTCTTGAATTCTCGAATCGGAACTATTTTGGTCAGATTGCTAATAACATATGTTCGTGCTAAAAATTCTCAATTTCAAATTAATATTCAAATTCAAAATACGGGATGGGAAATTTGTCTGGACATATTTTGATGAGGTCTGTTGCATTGATGTATTACAACCGGTTTCGATATCGTGGCAAAATATTCCGATTTAAGTAATTCAAACTTTATAGTTTTTCAAATTTAATAAATTGTGCGTGTATAAGTTTAATGTTTGCTATAAATTTCTGGATCTCCATTTAAAAATATAGAGTATTTAAAAGTTGAAAATTTGCAAATTAAAAACTGACCCGTCTCGTTCTGTTTAATTTAATTCAAATTTTGCAGTTTTCTATATTAATTTAGCAAATAATTTAAATGCAGCGCTGTAAATTTGAAAATTTACCCAAAAAACTGGCCTATCTCATATTGTATAGTTCTTTTATAATTTTATGGTATATTTGCTAGATATCGTAGCAAAATGATCAAATTTTATTCAGTTCTTGTAAATTTACAAGAAGTTTTTGCACGTTACAAATGCGATGCAAGTTACAATGTGATGCCTTTAAAAGTTGAAATACATAGCAGCACAGAAAATGTTCAAATTTATACAAAAAGCTGCTACGTTCTTTTTAATTTAATTCAAATTTTGTAGTTTTCTTTATTAAACAGTTCGTGTAAAATTGTGAAATATATACATGTAATTTATGGTGGTTCAGTTAATAAAACAGTACCTTTAAAATATCCTATACACATAGACATATTTAGTAAATAATTTAAAGGCAGCGCTGTAAATTTGCAAATTTACCCAACAACTAACCGTCTCAAATTGTATAGTTCTTTATAATTTTGTGATTTTATGATTTATCTCGAAAATATGTGTTTATAATTCTCGAATCTAAACTATTTTAGTCAGAATGTTAGGAGCATATTCGTGTGCTAAAAATTCTCAATTTCAAATTATGAAATATATGTTCAATTAATATTCCAATTTAAAAAAGTCCAAAAAAATAAATACTGCGAAAGAATTCGTTCGAATTGTCAGGTACGTCAAATACAACTTTAGACGTATAAATAGGTTCTGAGGACCGTTTAATTATACCATAATGACGCATTTGAGTACGATACCGGTAGATAATTATGGATGATGTGTAAACACAAAACCAATTGACTGAAAATTTGAAAATCTCAAAATTTTAACCTAATAAAACAAATCCGTGAAACACTAAAAATCTGCAACCGCTACGTCTACCAAACCAATAACAAATATATTTCAAGTCACATGATTTCCGAAAGTGCCCTATTTGTCGCTCTCATTAAACAACACACATCTTCTCGTCATACACATATTATCTATATGTTTACGTCCGCCCTATTGTTCACTTACGAGATGATACCATAACCAATATATACATTTATACAACACATTTTTATTACACATATCATCATCATCCTAGCACAGCGACACGATACGACCTGCTCTTTTTCTTCTTCAAAACATAATGTTAATGTTCCACAGAAAAAATCTCCGTCACCAAAATATCAAGCATCCTACAGCATCCCTCAGGTCGTCGGTCTATTTCGTAAAAGGCCCCCAAAAAAATTGAGTTCCCTTTTCCTTACCCTCTATTGTATTCCGAGAAAATTACCTGTCACGTTTTCAAAAGGAAAATAAAAAATTGGTTTAGAGGCTCGAAGGCTTTTTACGTACTTACCAGGAAGTCAAGTTACGTACGACATCGAGATTGTAATTTTCTTGGATCGGGTGGGAGGAGTTGCGTCTTCTTTCTTCTGGAATTTTGATGACAATACTCTATTTGAATTTGAGTATGGCTTTGTGGAAAAAAATGATTGTTATTATTATTACGAACGTGACATATTTTGTGACCCTTTTTGTCTGGGGACGCTTTACATTTAACAGGTGGTGAGATGTATTTTTTCCCTGAATTTATATGATGCACAATGATAAAGAAAATGAGATCGGTTGGTGGTGCATTTGTAGCGGAGATTTTTTCTTTGAGGTTTTTTACATATTTTTTTCTGGGTTCTTGGAAATCAGATCCGATACACGACAGGTGACAAGTCACCCCAAATTATATACGCTTGCGTTTACACACACAGTTGGTGGACAAAAAGTGTATGTAAAATGGGAGAAAATTATTACATTCGAATATATTCGGAATCAGTAAGACTTTGTCCACTTGTGTTATGTAAAAAAAAGTGGAGATTTTTTTGGTTGAATTTGTTTCAGTTATGATCGGTTTGTGGTGGTCAGGTGTAATTTTCTTTTGGTGAAATTTGATTTCTTTGGAAAGAGTAGAGAGCATTTTTTTGAGTACACACTTGAATATTGGTCTGTGAAATACATATTTTCAAAAAAAAATCA
>JAHZMV010000861.1:0-18310 GCA_027743765.1 Coecobrya sp. COE2
GCACCTGTACCTTGTTTTCTTCTCTCCTATTTTAAAGCATGTTTACCTTTTCAAAAACTATTCATATCCATTTTCCCCAAGTAATAAGCCTACTTCATATAGAAAATCTTATTGTCAGCTTTGTGATATAGATCATCATATTATGTTTTAGGTATATCCTTGGAACTTTTTTCTCCTGGTTTGTTTTGACCGTTGCAGACCTCTGCTTTTCCATTCTTCTCCTTTTGTGCATACGAAATGTACCTGAGTCGCCAGTATACTTGATCCACAACGGCCATAAGAAGAAGGCAGGCGAAGAACTGATGCGCCTTAGGGGAGCCACAAAATTTCATCAAATTGAAAAGGAGCTAAATGAAGTATGACGTTGTTCCATAGTATTATTTCTACCACCTATTTACTTTATGCTGTTGAGTTGAGAGTGTGCAAACTGGAAACTGGCACCGTGCAATGCAGATATGCATTATTGTTTGTTTGAAAAGCGCAGATCTTTTCATACAAAACATAAATACACACATACGTGATTCACTTTAATGCATGACCATACATCATACTTACGTAAAATATGTCATAAACGTTCTTTGGCCTTTTCATTCAAATTATAATTTAAGTACTAAAGTATAAAACAGCGTAACGGATGTATGGACACTTTCAACGAACAGTGTTCCGTTAGTAAACACAAACTTTTACTGTTACAGTTGCAGTCTAATGCTGTCGAGAATGCGGAGAGAAACCAAGCTCAAACGTCGTCGGCACAGGAAGGTCCTTCCCTGTGGAAGAATCTGACGAGACGAGGCACTTTGAAAGCCATTGGAATAAGCTTTGCTCTTATGGTTTTTCAACAATTTTGCGGAGTAAGTTTTCCATTCCTATCTTTTTCCTCTCCTTTTAAAGAGCAACGGTCTAATGATGAGTTAGCAAAATAGCATTATCATCTTTTTCTCATCATTCATGCATTATTATATGATACTCCTACAACTGCGTGGTGGTATCCGGTCACATGAATTACTTATTTGCACAACAATCCAATAATGTCATATAATGCTATATACATAGTAAGTCCCCAATTTTTGCTACGCACCCATTAAAATGACTCAAAACAGGGAAACATCAAGCCATAATATAATTTCCGCTTTGTGAAAAGGAATGTAAGAAGTAAGAGCAGAGAGTAGTCAGTAGTCTATATTTATTTCATGCTGTTGCTTTTTATCAAAGGTAAATGCTGTGATATTCTTCACGTCAACTATATTCGCAGCAGCGAAAACAAATCTGGATGCAAATGTGTGTGCCATCATAATAGGATTCGATATACTGTTTGCTGTCGTCCTGACGTCATTCCTCATCGACAAGCTGGGAAGACGAATGCTTTTGTTCATTTCCCTATTGGGCATTACTGTTTGTCTAGCAAGTCTCGGTACCTTCTTTTATTTACAACGGAAGAATAATGGAATTACCCCCGACGGAACAGCGTGGATTCCACTAGCTAGTTTAATGCTCTTCATGATTTTCTACAATATCGGAATTGGACCACTAGGTGATTAAATCAAATCAACTATGTATAATATTATAATGGCTATACCTAGTAAAAGCATTACCATTTTGAAGTTGTAAAAAGCTCAAGATATTATTCAGATATGCTTATATTCTTTGTTCAGTTTACATTTTTGGGAACACTTTCTTTTAAGGCAATTTTCTCTTTGCACATTTGTAATGTGTATTTGTGTCTCTTTTTCCATTTCTTTTAGCTTGGTTTCTCATGAGCGAGTTAATTCCCACTGATGTAAAAGGTTGGTATACAAAAAAAATTGTAAATGGATAGCATTTTTTTCTATAAGGTTAAAAATATAATGTTGTGGTATGTATTTCAATGGAATTTGTGTAATAATGTATGTATGCGGATGTTAATCAGGTTTGGCCTCTGCGGCTGCATCATCATTTAACTGGCTTCTGGCCTTTTTTGTGACAAAAATTTGCACATTTGTAATGTGTATTTGTGTCTCTTTTTCCATTTCTTTTAGCTTGGTTTCTCATGAGCGAGTTAATTCCCACCGATGTAAAAGGTTGGTGTACAAAAAAATTGTAAATTGATAGCATTTTTTTCTCTAATGGTTAAAAATATAATGTTGTGGTATGTATTTCAATGGAATTTGTATAATAATGTATGTATGCGGATGTTAATCAGGTTTGGCCTCTGCGGCTGCATCATCATTTAACTGGCTTCTGGCCTTTTTTGTGACAAAAACTTTCGAAGACTTTGTTAATCTGGTTGGAATAGATGTATGCTTCTGGTTTTTTGCTGGGACGTGCATGGTTGGATTTGTGTTCTCCTTTTTCTTTGTTCCAGAAACGAAAGGAAAAACTTTGGATGAAATTCAGAGAATGTATTTTGATGACAAACCAAACAATGTACAAAATTAAAATTCATATTAGCATTATTTTCGAATTCATGTACAATCCGACATATTTTTATACTTTTATTAATTAAAAGTAAATTATGTCAATAATATAATATGGTCAGTAAATAAACATAATTTTCCATGTATTCTTTGATGTTAGCAAATATTATAAGCTCGATACAAGGTTATTTCAATCACTCAAACACTACTGTAAATGGCTGTGCCATTGCCACGTTGAGGTTGTTTACCTGAATTTCTCCACTTGGTAGGGAAGTGAAATCTGAATGTTCAGTTCCATTCACGGTAATTTTGCTAATTTCACGGTCAAACTCCCAAAACACGAAGTGAGCCAAGCACTTTACCGCTCATGTCGTTGAACTCATTGCGCTCAATGCGACTTTCTAATGTTCCATTGTTGTAATTATATACGGCAAGATAATAGATTCCAGAGTCCTGGGGATCTGTAAATAAGAAGGAGCACATTACTCTCAAAACAAAAGTGAAAGCGTTGGCAAACAACATTCATAATCTTCATATTGCATAATGTCATTCATAATTCCAAAACTCAGCGAAAGAGAATGCATCATAACGTGAAGATATATTATTATGACACTTGATTCTGTGCAGTGTGGAGGAAAACAAGGAAATAACATAGTAGGGCATAGTTCACTAATGCTTTCCCCAGCGCACTTAATCAGCCATCGGCAAATAGAGAAAAGCTAGCTGGTTACAAAATGGTTATGTGGTATTAACATAATCGTAATAAGATCGCTTTCCATTATATCTAAACAAATGATGGATACTATGAATCAGGCAGTCGGGTTCAAACAGCAAACAACCTTATTATCTTGAATTTTAAGTAATGTAAATGGAACACAACAATAAACAATACAAGTCGAGTATGTATTTATCATCACTCCCATCTCCTTGTTTTGTGTATTCAGCAACAACTGCTATAGGCTAGACAAGAGAAACAACTACAATGGGGCATTATGAGATGCTCAAACCCAAAGGTTGGTTTTTACTTACTTATAGAATTTCCGTCATCGTAGTAGAGGCTGCCTTGTGCAGAAGATTCATCATCAAGAGCAACGATGAGACCAAACGGATTCTGACGGGCCGCATCTGTGTTCATTGCTGGTTCCTGTGTTGGGAGAATATTTCCACCACGAACGTGCAAATTAATGAATCCCAGAGGAGCATCTAGATTAACATACTCTCTTCTGACATTAACCTGTCAAAAGTAATTTTCATGAGATTGTGATCACATTCACATGTATTTAGTACAAGTTATAGGTACACGCATTATTTCATTCAAGACTTTTCAACACGAAACAACATTTGACGTAGAGTGTATGGTGGCTGGGTACGTAAAATTAGACATGCTGCATTTGATGACAAAAATGAGTAGTGAAAGTAGTGATGATGGTAAGGAAAGGCATGGTAGACATGTTTGAAAACATGACATCCACTAACTTTAAGTGGTTATGATGTACAATATACATCATCATTACTATTACCATCATAATCATGATTATTGCTTGGGTTGTAAAACCAGGTAAGATAAATTATCGTGTGAGTGAAAACAAAGTTAGTTTTAGTTAATGTAATATTTTGAGTGCCTTTCACGTAAAGCGTGTCGAGTAATTTTTTATGTTGCTTATCTTGTTGTGGCTTGAATGATTTATAAATTAATGTTATTGATTCTTCGTGAAAATTCATGATGTCATTTTACCTCAGATCCTGTGTGATAGTCGTACCATCTTGCGTCCGGGAAATATGTAGTGACTGAACGATGACCTTCCCGAAGGACAGGAGATATCATAAATCCTTTTCCCCAAAGAAATTGTTCGTCGATTCCGTAAGTAATTGAGTCATGAGAGAATTCATGAAACAAGGCACGGGCCACTGTGCTTCCCTGCGTATCTGTGATAATAGAATAGCGTGTAAAGGTAAGGGATAAGGGTGTAGCGGATCATCAGTGCATTGCGTGTAGATTCTTGACTTTCTGGTCCCCATACGCCAGGATCTTGGGGCTACATGAAACAATACATTTATAAATACAACATAGCTTGGTCGTAAAAATAAAACGATTGTGGAATGAAATTTAACAATAAATGCTACTAATTAATTGACAAGCTGAATCAAATGTCGGTATGTACTAGTACTTCTCTGACAACCCTATTTGAGTAGAACAGGTAAAAAGACAAATTAATGCATTAGGAGTACACATTTGCGTGAACTGGAAAGGACGCCATATGTGGCTTCCGCATTATACCAACAGCTTGTACAATATTTTTTCTTCTTTTTTTACACAATGGAACCTACTGTGTTGTAATTTCACTCTGGCTCCATCCATACAAGTTGTGTGTATCATAATGTTTTCCAAAATCTTGCTCATAGTCCATACAAATTGTATTGTCTCGAAGGTCTCCTGTAACTATACCTGTACCCAAGAAAAAAGTGAAAAAATTAATAACGTTCTTTTGTTCATTTTTACATATTGTGCATTTCATATACACATGTTAAAGTGATGCTTTTACCTGGAACATATGGTGGAAAGTTCCATGTATTGTTATCACAGCCAACAACTACGTCTCCCTTTCCCCAGTTTGCGGGCTCGTTCATGTCAATCCTGTGGTTTGAAGAGCATGTTGTTTATTCCGGTTTTTTGTGTATACAAATAACTACATAATTGTTGTTAATATTTAATGATGTTGTGTTTGTAGTCTCTACATACCATATTGCATCAAAGTCAATGAGATTCTTGTATTCTGTTATAAGTATGTTCCACCATTGCTTGGTGGAGTTGCGACTAAAGTCAGGGTAGTATACTAGCCCAGGCCAACAGTCTCCGATCATAGGGTCGCCATTTTCTCTCTTAATCCAGACATCCATTTCATCACCAAGATCAAGTGCTGGATAAGTACCCCGGGGCTCATCATATTTGATGAAGGGATCCTACAATTACAAAAAATGCTCATTATCGTCATGCGTCATCGTGAATGTTGATGAGATCACTACTAGACCTTTCTCATCCTTTCTATATTTTCATCCACCAACACATCTTTTTTAGCTTTTCTCTATAAATATTTTATGATCTTACCACAATAGGAATAAACTTAATGCCCTTTGATTTCAACTCAGCTATGTAGGCGGGAAGGTCATGAAATCTCACAGGATCATAAGTGAAATCAAGCTGAAAAGCACATGAGCAGTGGAGCCCTTTGATTTCAACTCAGCTATGTAGGCGGGAAGGTCATGAAATCTCACAGGATCATAAGTGAAATCAAGCTGAAAAGGACATGAGCAGTGGTTTTTTACTTTTAAAATAGTTCTGTCATATTTGAGGCATAATGCAATAATGATAAGAACAATGTCGTCATATATAAAGGGCACACGCCAGTGGCTGTGTTCTTATCTTACACAGCTATGTATAATTTGTAAATTTAATTGCGACAAAAGCAACTGTTTTTTGCTCTACTTACCTCATTCTGCATAATATCAATATCTCCATATTGTATATCCTGCAAACAACCGAGACTTTAACAGTTATTATCATCATCAAAATATAATGTTAACCTGTATAAGTATCCCCTCATCATCATAACCATAAATTTCTCAGCAGTTAATTAAAAACAGGATCAGTCATTCCCCCAAGCTCCAAGGTAAATTTTTTACTTGGCTGCCTATTTATATACCCAAATAGGTACGTAATATTTAACTAACGGCTAACCTGAGGAATACCAGCAGCGGCTGTTCTGTCCACAGCAGCTTGCATGGTTTCAATGGTATCGTATCCCCACCGACATAGCTGGAATCCTAGACCAAAGTACGGAGGAATGTCTTGTCTACCAATAGCCTGATTATGAAAAAGATGGTATCATATCCCCACCGACATAGCTGGAATCCTAGACCAAAGTACGGAGGAATGTCTTGTCTACCAATAGCCTGATTATGAAAAAGAAAGCAAGAAGAAGAAAGTTGGTAATGAAATAGCATCAAATGAATTAGATGTGCTTACTATGTACATTAATTATAGCACTATCACGGGGTTTTATGACAGTGTTCATTGGAAATTACTACTACAGTAGTGGCAATGTAACACAGTCAGTAATCCTTTGTAAATTATTAAGGATTATGAAAGCAAGCAATAACCTCGGTGAACTGTTGCACTGTCTCCTCCACTGTTGGTCCAAGAAAGATGTAAATATCCAAAAGACCACCAATCGTCCTGTACACGTATCCAGGGGTAGGTTGCAGAACAAACTCTGTTTACATGCAATATTAAAACATTATATAAAATTTGTATCGAAAGGAGGAAGAAACTTTTGTACATATATATGTACTAGTTGATTCTCATGCGATATGAAATGATACCACAAGAAAAGAAATAGTGAAAGAGATATAGTATAAAACAGCATGACCCGAAAATCATAAACAGTTTAAAAACAACAGACATACAAACTACATACCTACAGAGGTATTAATAATTAAAGTTCATTACATGTGAAAGCTGTTGGCATTCTCACTGCTAATAATGTACGGTGAAAGGGTGTTCTATGTACCCTGGCATTTGCGTAATAAAATAGATAGAAAGCAAGTCAGTCGAAGAGAAAACATAAATATTTGCATGTGAAAATGCTACAACGCGAAAAGAACAAGTTTACCTACACACACAACAAGCAAAGCGGTATAAATTCTTGTTCTCTTTTCTCTCTCTCTCTCTCTTTCTCCTGCTGACCCACCTTGTGCATTGCTGTTGACAATTACAACGGAGTGAGCGTTTCCATCATTCTCAATCACTTGGTAGTAGGGATGTGTTCCGTATGAGTTTTTCAAGCCCTTTGTAAAAAAGGAAGACACAAGCAACTTTTATAATGTATTTATGATGACGGAGATGAAATGGGAAAGTAATAAAAACGTCTTTACACATGTACATAGAATGCTACAAAATGGTTTTTCTTTTACGTTCCTCTTGTAGCAATACACTTTGCCATTTGCGAAAAAATGGTGTATGCATGACATCATGAATGCGGAAGGAGTGTACATTGGAAATAAATATACTATATAAATTACTTACTTGTGGGGCCTGATCCCTGGCGAAAAGGGGTACAGTGGTGAATGTAGAGAAGTCATGACGGAATGATGGCTGTTCGTTCTCTCCTAGTCCGTATGCGTTTATTGAAGGGATTTTAATTCCTAGTTGAATGAACTGATTGGAAAAAGTTAGACCACCCAAAGATGTATCAAAAACAGCGGTGCCGGTAGCCTCTCGAATGACTTTGAAAGAGAAGACTGGATCATTTGTGAATTCAATGCGGAATAATGGAGCTACAGGTCCGGATTTAGGAGGATTGATCTTTAAAGGAACTTCGAATCTATCCGTACCATCTGTAATCTGATATTTATAGAGAGAAAATCAATTTTCTGGATGCCCTTTTAGAAACGAGTAATGCAATTGGTTTTTTTTGCTTGGCAATCGGAGTATATAATTTCAATTATCTTGTTGCATCGTCTGCTTATGTATTTTTACCTTGATTCTTAGCCTGTAATCTGATTGGATTTCGAAATCAGCAGTCAACGTTTGAGCGTCATTGCCAAAGTAGCTGGCATTTGTTGAACGGTTTAATGTTACGCGGTAGCCAGTTGGCGTTTGTTCTGGTTGTCCGACCATTTTGTAACCGTAGTCAGGTGGAACGAAACAATGGGGTACCCCGGTTTCAGCAGGACACCAGAGACAGCCTCGTTGAGAGCATGCTTCCTCCGAAGCACCTGGCTCAGGGTAACAGTCGACCCTTTGAGGCACCGGAACGCACTCTTGTGCAAGTGCTGTTATATAACATACATTTCGTGTAAATGTTTAGAATAAAAAAAATATTACACTTTCTCTATGAATGAAAAAATATTTACAACAAGGGTCGGCGGTGTACGTTGTCAGAAAATCAAAAAATAGGGAGCTGTCCATGAAAACGTCCCAACTCGGGTGGGACCACAAATTTAAAAAACCAAAACGTATTAGTTGAACTCCCCGTGTTTGAAAACACGGTATCTCAAATTTAGGATTATTTAAATTTGTGATCCCACCCAAATTAGGACGTTTTGATGGACGGCCCCCTAATTTTTGATTTTCTGACAACGTAGACCGCACACCAGAGACAGCCTCGTTGAGAGCATGCTTCCTCCGAAGCACCTGGCTCAGGGTAACAGTCGACCCTTTGAGGCACCGGAACGCACTCTTGTGCAAGTGCTGTTATCAACAGACATTTCGTGTAAATGTTTAGAATATAAAAAATATTACACTTTCTCTATGAATGAAAAAAATATTTACAAACCTGTTGAACACAGCACTGCCAAAATTAATAAAACTTTCATTGTGAAACGATGTCTTCAACGTTCTTGCAGAAACTAATGCAAATTGGTCGTATGGCCAAGTTATTTTATATAAAGTGTTAAACATATAGCGAGAAAAGTATTAATTGTCATTTCACAATATTCCATAAAAATGTGCTCCTACAAATATACTGAAGTCTTATCATAATTAATCATTGAGCATGTATGTAAACATGTGCGTCACTTTTTACCTGTCAAATATCACCTACCTATAGGCACCTCATATTACTGGCCTCTAATCTAATTATCGATGACAGGATCGAGGCAGCAACTTGAGATACCGTCAATTTATCGGATATTCTAATTCCTCCGATTAACCAACTTGCCTGTGGCTCTATTGAATTGTCAACTTTTAATGCGAGCATGAAATGAAAACATTTACCGAATTTGTTGTCAATTCTGTCCTTATTTCTCCAAGTTAACACCAATAGAAATTCGTTCCAACATTATTAAGAATTGGGCAATACAACCTTGACACTTGCAATTTATATTTGACTGCAATGAAGTGACAACGCATTATAAAAATAAATATCAATATCAAGTGCAGGTATTAACAGAAAAATCATTATCATGATGATAACATGCTTGATGGACAACAAAATTCTGAAATCATTCATGTTTTCCGTCAATGTCATCAAGATTATTGCAATGATGAATTCGTGAATACGCGATGGTATTGTCGTGACTTTATAGGAATGCGACTTTCTTACATGTGGTTATAAATATGATTGTTTAAACATAGTATGACCTGATGATTCTAGCGACGAAGGATGGAGTTTTAGATTAACTATTAACATTTACGATATTACGTAGATCATGTGCTGATCATGCTCAACCTCAACTAAATGAGAAATGTAGTGTGCCATTTGTTCACTTTTCACGCAGAGGTGCTCAGAAAAGAGCTTTAGCTTTGCATATTCTGTAGACGGGGCCATGTGATACACCTGACACCATCACCTTTCTTCTACATCCGTTCGATTCGGTAATCTTGAATGAAACTTTTGATATCTAAAATACACTTAACAATGTACATGTATTAGTTTGTAAAACAACTGACTGAATATTTTGGAAGAAAGATGGAATAACAAAATGATAGTTGGAAAGTTGATGGAATATTCCTTTGTTTGTTCTTGACTACGTCAATTGGCTACGTCAATGGAATAAAAGTTTTTAAATGAAGTCTTCCATAAATACAAGGCGAAGAAAAAACAACAGATGAAAGAAGCTGGATTATATATATTTCCTCCAGGTGGAATATTTCGTTTCATTATAAATCCCAGCTGCAGCCCATACTACTTCTCTATTTGTAATGCTCTATTCAGCATAAATAGTCATTTTTACCACCACCCATCTGTTGAACTTTTTGGTGTGTAAATAAATTATTTTTACAACTACAGTTAGGCAATTTCTGCTTGTCTTACATGATACTCATTGTGGAAGCGGACATGTAGATTGATTGATTAATAAATATTCTACTTTCAGAAAGCCATAATTCTTAATTCTGACCCAATTTTTCCCCATAGTCCGATATAAAAACATATATGATGATGAGTTGATGCTGCTTTGTCTACTTTTAGCTTATTTACAATTGCAATCCTTGCTTGACATACACTTCACAAAACTTGCCAACAGATTTATCTATTTATGGAAACGGTCAAACAAACCTGAAATGTTTATTTATATAATGTATGCAAGAAGTAAGAAAATCCGGTCGATACGATTGATTAGTAGACTGCAAAAAGATGAAAGACAATGAAATTATTTACCAGAATGATTCCGCCCGTATATGACATAACTGTTCGTTACTATTTATTGCCATCTGACATCANAAACGGTCAAACAAACCTGAAATGTTTATTTATATAATGTATGCAAGAAGTAAGAAAATCCGGTCGATACGATTGATTAGTAGACTGCAAAAAGATGAAAGACAATGAAATTATTTACCAAAATGATTCCGCCCGTATATGACATAACTGTTCGTTACTATTTATTGCCATCTGACATCAGATTTAGATGTTTTATATAAACATGTTTAAACATCGTCAAACAAACGTAGTATTATATTTTGATCCGAGTGCATTCAAACATGCATAAATAAATACGGAGTGACTAAATTTTGTTGAATTAAGCAAACAACAGGCACAAATAGCCAAATTCAGTTTTTACTCGCATCAATACTTATGGTACTGGGTCACCAAATATGGGGTAAATACGTAAGTAAATGCAAAAAAGTCTACTGAATAACAATAATTGCACAGTTTCCCAACAAATAGCAAGCAGGAGAGAAAGAATATCAGATGCAGAATATATGAAAGGGGTACAATGAGATTTGTTGAAACCCAACAGGTGACAAGGAAAGAATTATTCATCCGTGTAATTTCCTCTTAGGCAATAGTATGATGTTTGGATGGACTCAGATTCTCTTCAAGAGAAATATCCTGCAAAATCAACAGCAAATCCATTATCTACAAGATTACATAAAGAAAACTTAGCAAATGCATTCCTAACTTAGAATGCATTAGACTATTACCATTATATGATGTGTTTGTGAGAAGAAACGATAGTTTCGGTATCAAAACAAACTTGCGAAAGCCTTCGCTGGGAAGTTTAACCTTCAGTGTATCTGGGATCTTTGACATTGACAACTTGCATAGCATTATTCAGATGGTCCACTACCGTATGCATTTATTATTTAAGCACAACTAAATTATACGTTATAGGCATATTAGTTTTATAGTGATGATTTTATATGAATATATTATGGTGAATATCATCTAATACTACTACACCGTCATAAAAAATTAGAATCTGCCAGAAATCGAAGGAGAACAATCATTACTATTACAGTTAACCTAATAAAACTACATAGTTCCCAGATCAAATATAGTGTAAACTATTTCTTGTTCCTGACGGTACCTTCAATCGCACTCAATAGACCTTTCAAGAACAAAAATTTCTAACATACATTATATGTACATGTTGTTGTGAGCATTGAATGAATGAAGTACATTTCAACTTATTCGTTTAAAATTTTGTCTACTGGGACTTTGGAATGTAGAATAGATACATGCACCCGTCCCCTTCATTTTTGTTAGGTTTACATATTTTGTAAGGAATGAATGCGCTAGTAAAAAGTGAAAAAAAATCGAACTACGAGTATTTTAGGGGATGTCAATAATGCTGTGCTAATCTGCCAGACAAGTTTCTTTCTAAACACGCAGTACGGGTATTTTATTCTATCCAAATCAATGAAATTCCCAAAGACTCCCAGGATCCAAAGTTGAAAACCTAAAATACAAAATAGAATAGGCACCATTCAACATTAGATAGCACTATTACAAGTACATTCATGTTAAACGAGAATGCCTGGAAGTCAAAGGCGCTTTCTGGATCACCTACTCTGCTACATATAATATACACATACGACTTTTCACTAAAACTACAGAGGGCAAGAAATAGAGACAGAACCCTTTGGTAAGTGTCCCGTCAGAATGAATCAAATGGGAGGATTGTCTCACTTGCTGCATTGCTATCACTTGTGCTAATTCACTTATGCATGTCCCATCTTAAAATCTCTACTAAAAACCCCAAAAAAAGTTAGTAGTGACGGCGCCATTTTATATAGGATGCTATTTGTTCTTCCTACGCGTTTGGAGTTCCTTAAGTAGTTGAAACATACATACTTACATACCCACCTACTTGCATCCACCCTACATCCGTCCAACCATTGTGTATCCTTTCCTTCTCACTCTAAAACGTTCACTTTCTCCTCCACATTCTCCAGCTCTCTTTTTGGCTAATGGTAATGTATGGCACTGAGTGAAAGGGATGGGAGCCATTAAGAAAGACGGACAGCTCGGAACCAAGGCATGTTACTTTTTTCCCAGTGGAATAAAAAGGGGACGTAATGCACCACTAGTATCACACAATTTCCTTTGAAAGAACATACATACTCTGAAAAAGTCACCCAAGTGTCCATTTCATGTTTTATTGTTAGGACAAAATCGAGATGAGCTACTTGGCCCGATTTCATTTTTTCTCTTAGCATGTGTACGTTTTATAGCGACAACGACGGTGGTGGTGGTGGACACTGGTGAATCAGTGGAGCTACATACATATTTAGTATAACAACTCTATCTCTCTGGTGAGGACATTTCCTTTATGAGTCATCCATATTCTTTTTTATATGTACAAAGCGAGAGCAAACTTAAAACTGTTGAGTGCATCCGCGTCTTTATATATGATCTGGGCATTTACAGGATTTTACGATTTTATTTTCCAACTCAATGAGGTACGGGTAAAGCTCTAATTTGAAAGCGATTTCCTTCATGGGCCATGCAATCATATAGCTTCCTAGTTTGCATGAATAACCAAAGTTTACTGTAAATATTTCTAACATTGCAGTTTATACAGACCAAATATAAATTTTCTTGGTCCTATAATCAGTTTAAAGAGAAATCTGTTCTATGGGAAATTATCGGAAGCTTTATAATATTTCATTTGTCATTATGTTTAGTGTTGGCAAATAAATTGTGACTTTTCAAAACGGAACAATGTACAGAAAAATGTTTGTCCATTCCCTTGTCAATTTATTTCATCTTGTGACCCTCCTCTCCTGCCCGCCCGATATCTGTCTATTCCATCCTTTCCGAGAAAAAACTGGCTTTATAGCACTTTTCTACTTTCTCTTTGACTTTATGATGTTTCACTTTCACTATCGAACCCTAGCCCAATACATCTGAGTTGTGAGTCGGACGAACGTAAAAGTGTTCTTGGGTGAAATGAGTATTATACATTACAAAAATATATTATACTTATAATGAAAATGAGCAGAGAAAATACATGAGCCTATACAATTTACGCGAGTAGGATTGTCGGGCTGTTATTGTGGAGAGGGAGTGTGCCAAACAAAACGAGTTCCCTTTTATGTCTTTGTAGTAAAAGTAAACTGACGTCAAACGGGAGAGATCCATTAAGTCATTGAAATAAATAGTTAGTTTTTAGCATAGTACTATATATGCTTCTAATGGTTATGAGACGTTGATCGAACAGAAATATATAAATGTAAGTTGTCAAAGAAAGAGAAAGGAGATAGCACAATTTATACCTATGCAACCATTCCGGCTTTCTTTGAGCTTATTACACTGAATTAGGGAGCATGTTTCGTTCAAAATAGAACAAATGAAAGCTGGACAAAAAACGAATTATTTAGTCCTCTGCCTCATTACAAGTGTAAAAACTAAAAGAAAATTATTATATCAAAATATTATCATTCATTATTATCTACAGTCACTTAAGGAATGTTATGATGGTGAAGGTGAAGATGTTTTTGACTTGTTCCCTTTTTGCCAGCCTGTGTTTAACTTACATTGCCGTATGTATGAAAGCTATATGAATTATGAAATAGAAGGGGCTAACAATGTGTGTTAAACATACAAACATTTTATTCTCAAGCATATTAAATCGTTGTACTCAAATTTTAACATTCCTGAATACACCTTGGTTTATTATATTATAAATTTTAAGCTTTAACTCTGTTATTTCATACAATTTACGCATTTCCCAGGTTTATGTATACATGAATAAAAGAGAATGTTATCATCAAACTCGACTCGAGTCGACACAAAGAAAAACTTTGTCGAGTCAAACTCATTTAATAACTGTAGAATACTGAACACTCTTCTTGGAGTATAACTCTGAAACAGCTTTTCGGTTAGTACGGCTTCCATGTACAATTAGAAGCCTTTTAAAATTTCAAGATGTACCGAGTTTGTAGGAAAATTTAAGCTTTCTATTTCCCAAATGCGAGCACGTGATGGTAGAATTCCTTCAGTATGAACTATTGGCAATGCAAAAGGTTTCGCAGCAGTATGTTATGTAATTGATATTATAAAATTGCATGAAATTGATGTTTCGCATCCAAACTTAATGTTCTAATTAATTTACCATAAGGCTATACATGCCATTTAAATAAGATGCTGTTTTTCGCGTAGGAACTGTTACGCGTTGCATTTGTAGTTTACTAGCTTACAATGAGATATAAATGCTTATTATATTGGCAATAACTTTGTCAGATGGATAACCTGTCGATTTTGAGCCATTCGATTTTTCATTCAGTTTAAACGCTGCTCTTGTGAACAATGAATTATGATTGTGTAATATGGCTTTATATTCTCTGCTGAAGAAACTTGTTCATAAAATGAGTGAAAGGTATCCAAAATTGTGGACTTCCATCTGGGACTATATCCTTGCAAAATATTGTTGTTTTGTTAATCAAATAAACTTTGCTTTCGCCAATTAAATAGCAAGTTAAAAAGTACTTGGATATTTTCTCTTTCGACCTTTTTCTAGACTTGCTCTTCAAAGGTGGAAAAGGACAACGAAATGTTATTATCACTTTAGAAAGTAGCAAGAGAACAAATATTCAGCATCGATTATTTCACCAATGGGCATAGTGTATAGATATATACATTGGTGCATTGATGGATAAAATATCTTTTGATGGGAACTTTAGGTGAATTTAGCAGAATCGTTATAATAATTGTTATTTTGAATGAATCCTTTCTCTAGCACTGACAATAAATTGTTATGTAATGGGAGTAAGTGAACTGGAACAGTGGGCGTTTATACAAGTTGTTTGGGAAATATAGGTTTGGCATATTGACTATTTATATTTTCTTTAGTACTTGACTTGTTATTCAGGGGCCACTCGAAAATTTAGAAGTACATTGCTCGGTGCTTCCAACTCTTAACCCTTTTTGTTGTGTTGTTTGAACCCTTTTAAACTTTACAAGTTATTGCTTGTCCTTGGCCGTTTCTCTAGATTTTCTGACTTCAGTTAGCTCCAGTTGTTGTAACTTTATAGGAAATAAACAATCAACCCTTTTCCTAAGTATCTTTGTGATGGGCAATGAAAAATTAAAAGCTTGAGGTCAATTTGAGCGTGGGTTGCAATCAATTGGTGGTGGTGTACTATAATATGTATTTACACAACACTTGAGCTTTTCCGTTTTATAACATTTTAATGATCGTGGTGCAAAAGAACAAAACATTATTGTATTGCTGAATGTGTTGTCAGCAAATATTGAATATTTGGCAGGTTTGTCTGTTTGTCAGTCGGCAAATGTATCACTGCCTTAGTTTAGCTGGTTTGTAATACAGGTAGGCAGTAGCATTAAATCGGTAATGTTTATCTGTTTGTAGTGGCTCAAAAAATTGTTCATGAAAACTGAAAATATCTCAATATGAATTCATATGGATATTAAACCATTACTTCGGCCATTTTAATTAGCTTTAATTAAGGTTTGTAAAGTTGTTTTTCTCCCTAAACAACATGAAATCAAATAAGTATTACAAGAGAAATGTTTAGGTGAGGCTTTCATTCATCTAAAATTGAATATAAGTCTTCCCATATATGTACTCTTTCGCAATTATGTAATTATATGCACATTTGTAGATTATTTTCCAATCCAACCTTGTGACACGATCATTCATGCTGGTAGGTATTTTAAGGGTGTATACAAAGAAAACTCATTGATATACTAGAATACCCGAGTAATGAGAATTCTTTTAGACAATTGTTATCACCAAACCATATCTCGCTTGATTAAAGTTTCTGTAGATTTCCCATACAATAGTACTTACCCTGACACGTTTCTCTGCATATAAAGTTACATGAATTCATCCAGTAATGTGAGGGGGAATGTAAACAAACTTTTGAAAATGGAGGCGTGGCTTTGTTGACAACACAGTTTTCTATAAAAACATTGTCTCATTACTCGGTCATTCTATATCATTAGTGATTACTCGAAGGATTTTCTCTGCCACCGTTTCTACACATGGCACTGACGTTGAATAATGGTTTTAAAGAAGCAAGTTTGCATGTTTAATCAACAAATGAATCAACCAAAAAAAGTAATGATTAAAACCTTGACTTTTCCGCCCTCAGAAGAGCAAAAGTCCGTTCCCACTTCGTTGTTGGGAACATAATATGCACCGTCGGAGAAATAAGCATCTTAAACAACAGATAATGAAACAGCAAATTCTAAAGCATAGTAAATACGGAGCACAATGCAGTATGTATAAAAGAATTCGCTAATAATAGTACCCTGACATAGTTGTTAGTTGTTTCTTCATTTTGTAATCATATCTATCTATTTACCTTTCCCTTCACTGTTCACTACGAGTAAAGGAGTTTGTTACGGGGATGATCTCAGTGCGACTCACTTACTTCATTAGTGAACAAAGATCTAAATGAAAAATAAAGAGGATGTCACTGGCGCAGTGAGAACATTAAAAGCCCCTGTGGAGTATCATGATGAAGAAGACACACTCACACAGAGAAAACATGTGGATTAGGATAACACTAATGAAATGTGGAAAAAGTAGTAAAATAGAATCCGCCTTATACATAATATTAATCCATGTATATTCATAACATAAAAATACTCTAACTGTATGAGTACACGTCAGGATGTGTGTGGGACGTGGGCTTCTGTTTCTACCACCATAACAGCTCCCTTATGTATATCGTGTTTTGTGTCCAGAGAGAAACCGAATGTAAGGCTTCAACATAAAATACTTTAGAGATATTATGGGCAATGGCAATACGACTGCATATAATGTGTGTACGCATTATTATTGCCATGTATGTTTTGTGCACTTTGGAGTAATGCTGAAAGTAGGTTTTATCTTTTCAGCCCATTATGCAATACAAAGAGTAGGACGATATAAATGTAGGCTGAAGAACAAAACTGGCAATCCTTGAAATCGTATTACACATCTATACCACCACCGTCAGACAATGATAACTGGTGATGGGGATGAAGATGGTAACAAAAACTGTGTAATGTGTAATGGACGCAACAATATCAGAAATGATAGCTATCATTACAACGGTTGTAGTGCATCGTGATAGCCATAAACCTATATGTAGGCACTTGTGACTGACTACATTTTCCCAAGAATTTAATGGATAGACGGAGTAGAAAAGGTGGCATGGCGAAAGAAAGAGAAAAGGGAAAAGGAGAAAGAAAAGCCGAAAAACGAGAGAGGCGTGAGTATTCTATTACATCTTCTTATGATGCCCTTACAAATACATTACATCTATACACAGTTCAGACGGAGGCGAATGAGCCATTTCACCCGCTTTCTCCATTCTCACTCACTCGCTAACATTTGAAGCTTTAATCATTCTACGTTTGAACACGCTCTGACGTTACTACGTAAGTAAAAAGCTACAACTTTGCTACCAACCACCATCACAACTGCTGCTGCTGCTACTGTAGTAAACTTCCCTGTATCTGTATACGCCGCAACGACCAAGTAAAATAAAACAGAAATTCGTGTCTCTCCCATCCAATAACCAATGTACGTCCGTACGTACGTAAGTAAGTAAACCGTATCACAAGCTTGGCTTGGCTTTCGTTGCATATAAAGAGCCTCCTGGTTGCAACTTTTACCCTCAATCTGTGCTCACCTGTCATTCTGCTGGTTCTTTTCTTCTGCACTTCTCTCTATTC
>JAHZMV010000862.1:0-10354 GCA_027743765.1 Coecobrya sp. COE2
GTACTATAATATATTATACTAACTATTAAGTAAAATTGGATATTAACTAGTGTCAATACAGCACTGATGTCGATCTTGTCTACTCATCTCCGTCATATAAAAAAATGCACTTTACTTTTCTCTCTCTTTGTAAGGTTTATATTTACGTATCTCTCTCTGCAGTGATGGATGATGATATGAATATATTATATAATGATGGATTTTATTTTTCTGTTTTGTTTTCAATCATTTGATTATAATAATATGCACAGAACATGGTTTGAATGAACATGTACAAAAAATATATATATAAATGTAGCTTTTTTCTATATAATTTCCTTGCGGAATGCCATATATAAACTCTATCTCTTCTTCTTCGGTTCTGTTGCGAATGAAAAAAAGTGTTATATAAAGTATATATAAACATTTTGACATGAAACATGATAAACAATCTATTACGCTAAATATCTTTCAAAACTATAATTTTTTTTCTTGCTCTATGCTGCCTGCTAACTAACTTTTATATCTATCTATATAGTCTGTGGAAAAATTCAAATATGAACCATATCAAAAACTGCATCTTTTCTTTTTTTGACAAAAAGATATCAATTTTTTGTTTTGTTTTTTGATATCCTATAAATATCTATCTATATCTCTCTCTATATCTATTTGTTATGCAAGCACACAAAAAAATACAAGAAAAATAATTGTCGCCCATATCTATATTTTTTTCTCTCTCTCTATTTTGTCCGTGACCTCCGTTCAAAAAAGTATCTTTTTTTGTTTTGTACATCAACCCGTTGTTGTGATTATGTAACTGGAGTCGAATGAATTATTTGTATAATTTTGTCATCTCTTCTCTCTCAGTACAAATTACATTTCCACTCTTTCAGCTAGAGATTTTTTTTTCATTTTTTCTACAAAAAACACATTATTTTTGAAAAAAATGAATACAAAACACCAATCTATTTTTTTATAACTCTTCGTTTTCCTCTTTCTTCCTTCATCTCCATCTCAAAAAATTTTACTTCCGATTTGCGAAAACGGAAGAACTTATAGAAGAGTTGCCCTCCTCTCTCTCTCTCTGTCTATGTATATCTCTCACATTTTCGTATGTAGTTCCAATAATAAGCTAATTATTGAATCTCTGCAAAAAACAGAACAATTTTACTAAAATAGCAAAGCAGGCAGCCATTAATTTGATTGAGAAAAATAAAAACAAATCTTACAACAGTTCATTCAGAAACTATATAATATTTTCGGTGGAGTGACCAAACAGTGCTACTTAATTTTATTACTATATACTATATAATTATAATTATATATTATATAAAAATATATTATCTATATTATAAGAATATATACCCAAAAAAATATTAATTAATTATTAACTATTTTACTTATATAAACAAATTATTTTATTTTATTTTTTCCTTTTTAGCGTACAAATAATTATATAAAAACTTTATATATATTATATACGGTTATATATATTACATGATTTTAGTAGCTGAAACTTAACCTAAAGTACAAGTTTTAAAGTGCTTATTTTCAAGTAGTCTTTCTCTCTCTCTCTCTACCTATCTAAATTTCTCTCTCTATATAATTTCCGTTTATTTTCTCTATCTCTCTCGATACTTTAACTACAAAACAGTTTATACTCTGAATTTAAACGCATAATATATCAATATCCAGCATTTTTTTATACCACTACCATCCACCGCGTTTTGCTGTGTTAACTTTTATATTTTCTATAGAAGGTTTTTTCTATAGAAAAATAATAATATGTAAAAAAAAGCAGTTCCTTTCTTTTTTTATTAGAGGCAGCTTTATTGCTATATTATTACCGTTACATAAAAAAAATCAATTTCAACTTGCGTTATCATTAGAAAAAAAAGAAAAGTTGAACCGAGAAAATATATAATAATTTGTTTGAATGCATTATTATACAATTTATACTTTTAGTGCAATGATAATAATAATAACTGATGAAACCACTACTAAAAATATTAGAACAATAATAATAGTGTTTTTCAGCCGCTTTTGGTAGAAAGAAGCACAATTTAATATTTTAAAGAAGTATAACGATCAAGTAGTGTTGCTGCTACCGCTGCTGCGCGCTGCTTCCATAATAATAATAATAATTTCAACTAATTACTACCATAATCATAATCATAACTTGATAACATAACAGCATAGTATAAAGAGAGTAAGTATTATAGGCTTTGTCTTGTTACCTCAACACAGGCGACTAGTTTAGGCTACAAAAAAAATGTATTCTTAGAAGGGGAAAGCTTTAACCTGGAAAAGCGACAGAAATACAATTACAGATAATTTCATCCTTTTTACTCCGCGTCTCTCTCCCTCTCTCTTTTTCGGATAATTCGGGGAAACAGCTATATTAGCTACTACATACTACCAGAGGCTTGCCTTGAGTAGATGAAGACGGTATTAGGAAAATTAGTTTCCTTTTGCGAAAATGGCAACAAAATATAATCCATTTTCTCATTTCGCATTAGCTTTATCGATCAGAGAAAAAAAAGGAGCGCGATGCGAGTGCGAGAGAGAGAAAGATGTGGAATGAGCTTTTTCCCTTCTTTCTTTCTTTTTTTTTCTCTTTCTTTGTAACCAGGCCCAGAAAAACACTCAGGATAAAAGGGGGAAAAAGAAGGGAGAGAGAAAAAAGAAAAAAGCTTTCTATTTCACCTGAGCGGGGTAACTTGAGATGAAACAGGAGAGAGAAACGTAATAAAAAACCAGTATAAAAGGCTAAAGTGCCTTTTACCCTTTGAAGTGAAAGTATTCCAGGACACACATACCTAGTCTAGAAGAAGAGTAGAGAATCAAGGAAGAAAATAAAAAGTCTTCTGGAAAATATAATATGCACAATGCACAATAATAATATATGACAATAGACCATTTACAAAGGCACTTTATACTAGACTCTCTCTCTGCATTATGACATGCTGTTGCTGAAAGAGTTGTTTTCTGGTGAAAGCGATTCTCTCTAAAAAGGGAATTGTTCTTTCTCTTATAATATTATATTGCTTTTAAAGATGTTCGTCTTGATGATGACGATGATGATGATCTATTTAGGGCACACTTCAGGATCAATAACTGATTTTACATAAGACGTTATAAAATGAGAAGTACAGTAGAAATATATACAGAATAATAATAAAAAAATGTTTGAAATTATATCGTGCACTTGTTGGAGCTACCAAAAAATTGTGTCTCCCTCTCTCTCTCTCTATAGAATATGATATACTAGATATTATATACATATTTTATATATTAGATAGAGAATGTTAATATATTGGCTATATATTTATTATTAAATATTTTGATTGATTGTTGCTCTGATATGATTAGTATGGTTGAATATTAGAAAGTACCAGAGAAAGTATACTTAAATAATATATATATTTATTATTTATTCTTTAGTTTTGTTCCTTTTTTCTCTTTTATAATTTTCTTCGTTTTTTGATATCGGTTTTTTTGTTTTTGATGACAAATGAAATATTTTGCTGGGGCTCTGTTCTGACATTTACTTTGTATGTGTGTGTGTGATGGTGCACGTGTGTAGGTGACCTCTTCGATATGCTTCTTCCAATGTTGAGCATCTACCAGGAGTACGTGCGTAATCATCACTACTCACTTCAGGTGCTCACCGAGTGTAAGCAACAGGCGACATTTGCTTCACTACTTAGTCGACTGGAAAACAAATCTGCATGTCAGGGTCGATCACTTGAGAGCTTCCTTACATATCCAATGCATCAGGTAGATGAAAAGAAAAAAAAAGTTATTATTTGCCTAAAATGGTGATACAAGTCTTGAGATACCCCAAACACACAAGTTGTGGGATTCAAGGTCAGATTTCTTACAGAAAAAAAAGTTATTCAACATATTTTGCTCTTCTTCTTCTTCTTCATCTTTCTGGAGAGCCTGAAATTACTGACGACGTTTCCATCTCCAGCCAAAGCTCCTACTCCGACTCGAGTAATTCCCAGTTGATAAAAAAGTCTGCCGCTCAACCTGAAATATGTCATGGTGGCTTGGATTTCAAAATCATTCTGGATACGAAAAACGGTCCGATAACCATTCATCTTGTGGCACCATCCGCACAGGAAAAGCATGCGTGGACATCTGACATATCCCAGTGCATGGACAATGTGCATTTTCATGACTTGCTGCACGGCTCAGATTCTGCCTCTGTAGCCGTGCCCCACGCTGTTCGTTCCGATCCGAAATTATTTAAGGATGATGTTGACATTCGGTTTTCAAGGACATTGAATTCCTGCAAGGTACCCCAAATACGGTATGCCACACCCCAGCGTCTTCTCGATCGACTGACAGATCTCAGGTTTCTCTCTATCGACTTTCTCAACACATTCCTACTCACATATCGAGTTTTCACTGACTCTGTTACCGTACTCGAGGCACTCAAAAAGGTGTACTACAATCAAGAACCACCAGACGCTTCCAATGACAAGTAAGTTGTAGGAAATGAGCACGGTAGATCGGGGTAAAAATGAGACAGGTAAATTGGAAATGCTACATTTTTATGACTACGTTTAATGTTTTTCGTGTAGTATGGACGGAATAGTGGTAAAAGAAGAGGATTACGGGATGAGACTAGAGCCTGACGCTTATCGAAGAATTTCTACGACTTCGACAGTCTCCGGATATGGAACAGAAAGTGACCGAGATCCCGAAGGGAAAGGTCCTCACTGGAGATGGAGCTACAGAAAAAGTACGTAAACCCTTGACCAAACTATGCACGATACTTTTTGACTTAAATCTTTAATGTCATTTTCTCTGAATGTAAAAATTATATTTCTGTAAAACTAATCTAAAGTATTTTTAAATGTGAGTTGCATGTACTTGTTTCATCTGTGCGACTTGTCTGTCTGTATATTGACGCTTGTAGGTATGGTACGTTCTGTTTCGTATATGATTGCAGTGGAGGAGTCGAGCGGGAGCTCATTCCTGAGTCCAGGGCCACCCAGCCCACCAGCAAGAAAAAAATCTGTAACGCTTCGTGTGGAGGACGTTGGAGGTCATCTGCTCGTCCCACCGGGAGGAAATCATCCCAGTGCAAGCAGCGAGACACTCACCGAACAAAAGATTTCGTCGGCACTCAGTTCCAAAAAGAGACACCCTAGCTTAACTAGTGAAACTTCAGAAGCTTCTGAAAGCGAGGAGGAGGAACCCGTCAAGAAACATTTGCAGGAGCCCATCAGCGCTGCAAATTGTAAGAAACGTCGGCCGTATCAACACACCCCAAAAATGTTAATATGATGTAACTAATTATTTATCACGCTTTCTCTATAATTTTGTCAGCTCCAGCTCAGATCAGAAAGGCATCCTCCACCTCAATCTATGCTGCTATTCTCCAGCGTCGAGCTTCCAAGCAGCGTCCATCCTATGTCGAGTCTGACATTACTGGAGCCAGCTCTACTCCCCGTTCCTCTTTCCAAACGCACGGGTCAGAGTCTCCGACAATGAGCAGCAAAGCTGGAGTTGTGGTCACAAGCTCTCGCCAGTCCCAACGCCGCTCCAGTAGCGCATCTGCCGCCGCTGCGTTTGCAATTGCGACCGCAGGCTCAACTTGCGCTGCCAGGATCGCTCAGGGTCAAACGGAAATTGTGGTCCCGGAAAATGAAGAGCTCAAGTTTGTTCGTCCTCGGAAGGAAAGTGTACTTTCCAGCGCAGCTACCATGCGAGTCCTTTCGGTCCTTCGTCACTGGGTAGCCAAACATTCGCAGGATTTTGAAGATCCAAAGCTGAGAGATTTAACGGTGTCTTTTCTAGAAGACATTTTATGTTCTCCTGCCCTACTACCTGCAGAAAACAAGGCAGCATCCCAACTCCTTCGTTTGCTGACCAGAGAGGATCCCAAAAAGATGGACCTGAGCTCACTTCTCCAGGCAACTCACACGAAGGAAACGATCGAGTCCCTATCAGCACTCGAAATCGCTGAGCAAATGACGTACTTGGATCACGAAATCTTTGTTGCTATTCGATCGGAAGAGTTTTTGGGGCAAGCTTGGACAAAGGACGATAAGGACACCAGAGCTCCTCATATCACACTCATGTCTCGTCGGTTCAACGAAGTTAGTCGACTGGTTGTATCTGATATCATGCGGCAAACCACACAAGCTGCTAGACTACAAGCGATGGAAAAGTNCACTAGAGCTCCTCATATCACACTCATGTCTCGTCGGTTCAACGAAGTTAGTCGACTGGTTGTATCTGATATCATGCGGCAAACCACGCAAGCTGCTAGACTACAAGCGATGGAAAAGTGGGCGGCTGTTGGGGACATTTGTAGGGTACTCCATAACTTTAATGGAGTTATTCAGATCACTGCAGCGTTCAACAACTCGTCTGTGTACAGGCTCAAGAAGACAAATGAGAAGCTCTCTAAAACAGTAAATTGATTTAATTAACATTTGTAATGAAGCCAGCTTAATCCAGTTAACTCAATTTTCACTCTCATCACTTTTCTTTACATCTACAGACAAGAGGGACACTAGACCGACTACAAAGTTTAATGGGGTCAGACGGCAGGTTCCGTAGTCTACGAGAAGCCCTTCATCGTGTGGATCCCCCAGGNTTGTAGGGTTCTCCATAACTTTAATGGAGTTATTCAGATCACTGCAGCGTTCAACAACTCGTCTGTGTACAGGCTCAAGAAGACAAATGAGAAGCTCTCTAAAACAGTAAATTGATTTAATTAACATTTGTAATGAAGCCAGCTTAATCCAGTTAACTCAATTTTCACTCTCATCACTTTTCTTTACATCTACAGACAAGAGGGACACTAGACCGACTACAAAGTTTAATGGGGTCAGACGGCAGGTTCCGTAGTCTACGAGAAGCCCTTCATCGTAGTGGATCCCCCAGGAATTCCCTACCTGGGCATGTACCTCAGTGACCTGACTTTTATCGAGGAGAGCACTCCAAACTACACCCCAGAAGGGCTGCTTAACTTTGCCAAAATGCGGATGATAGCCCATGTCATTCGTGAAATCCGACAGTTTCAGCAGACACCCTACAAGATTGAGTACAATCTAAAGGCTTGCAACTATCTACTGGATCCCAGACTATTACTGGATGACGATGAGCTATACAAACTGAGTTTGGCCATAGAGCCGAAACAGGGACGACTAACCTCACAGTCTTCAACCTCTTAAATACTTTCCATTAATAATTAATTATATACATTACTTACTATGCATTATACCCTTTCAAACCATTTTTAATGCACTATAATACCTAGTCCAACAGTCTAAAGATAAGTTGAGTGCGATATATAAGAAACAAAATTTCTTCTATGCAAACGCGCAAATAATTTTTTGTGATGCTCCCTCAATATATTCGTATATATACCATATTTCTAACCTCTCTCTCTCTCTCGAACAACCCGTTTTATAAAAAAAATAATAATTTTCTCATTGCCATTTACTACCTTTTTGTCGACTTAACTCTCTGCGTGCGTGAGAAGTCACAATTACATATTACATGTCACACGCCATACGTCATCACACACAATAAGAATTGTTGTCAATCATTCCGCCTTAAACAATAAAAAATATTATATAAAAATATATAATTCTACTTAAACTACTATCAGCATCGAAATACTAGAGATCTCACTACATACTAGGGTCAGAGTTGTCATCCGACATGGTCTAAATATCCATATTAAACCTACTATGATGATGTGCTGTTTGTCAGTTTTACGTTTAAAAGCTGTAGAAAAGAAAAAAAAACTGAGAAAATTAGTTCAAGTCAATTGAAACATCACAGAAGCTACCCTTTCGATATATATGCCCTCCGTTTTAAATTCAATATTAATTATGGTAAACTCTGTCTTTTCCTCAAACGCGTCGTCGTCGTGTAAAAGTCAATCAATTTACTTGTGCCCTTTCAATTCTAAATACATATTACTCTCGTGTAAAAATATATACATAACTTAAGCATACATAATTATGTCAGCAGTAACTGTTGTAAAAACACTCGCCATAATATATAATTTACATAATGAATATCTAGGTCCCGGTACAATTCATATAAATTATTATATAGACCTTTTGTGATTTTGCTAAAAAGAAAGAAAATGATCTGATTCCATCACATCATTTTTTTGTCAGAGAAGGATACTGAAATCCAAGTGCACAATTTTTTAAATTATAAAAAAATGACTATACTTATTATATCAGACATTATTTTTACCGTTGCCCGTTTACATGAAGAAAAAACGATTACATTCTTGTAATTATATTATTGATGATGACGATGATGAAAAAGCGATTATGATTAATAATTTAATTACTATTGAAGAAGATCATATAATATACGTATCGTATATGTATGTATGTCTTTAGTACTTGAGTAACCTTTTTTAAGGTAAACACACATACACACTGAAAAAAACATTTTAGCAAAAGAGTTATATATTTATGTATGTCATAAGTGATATGACATGAAACAATTATAAAAAAATATTGTACGTTTTACATGATTTTATATTAGGTTTTAAATGAAATACCACACAAAACCATTTAAAGTTCCCTATAGTTGCTCTCGTCGTGGTCACCCCTACAGAAAGAACACTATTAAAATATGGTAGTGTTTCAGTTAATCTTTACGGAAAATTGAATTACACTTTATTTTGTAATATTAGCTAGAAAATTTAATTGTGATCGATAATGTGTTTGGCGAGAAGAGAGAGACAATGAGACAGGAAATCCTAATACGCTTATGTTATTTCTTGTACATCAGATATAAAAAAAACCAGTGAACATCTTGAGGAAAAATTGATGTTTTAATTGAAATAGTAGTTTTTTAAAATGATTCAAAATATCCACAACTCAACCACGCATTTATAAATTATATATGAACAATATGCAACTGATATAAATATTTTATGATTTTAATATTATAACACCAACCGTGTGATAAAACTATAGAGAATCTCGTTTTTTGTCATGTTCCTCGTTAACAAAGTCAACTTTCAGTGCATTCCATGTAATTGCTTCAAACTCTGAAACTGTGAGATATGATGGATTTCAAAACATATTTAAAAAATGTAGAACTGTATAAAAAACCAAGTAAACCCCGTTTTCCATTCCATTTCCTTCGGTTATAACAAAAATAAGTTTTCCAACCACAATAAAAATATCGAGAAAATATATATAAATGTATCCGTATTATTAAACTCCTATATAGACATACCTTATACAATAATTCATTTTTTCACACTTGTTATCAATTAATTAATCCTTTTGAAAAGTAAAATATATATACATATGCATACACATAAAATATACGGACTATATATGAAGTGCATTCCATGTAATTGCTTCAAACTCTGAAACTGTGAGATATGATGGATTTCAAAACATAAACCAAGTAAACCCCGTTTTCCATTCCATTTCCTTCGGTTATAACAAATAAGTTTTCCAACCACAATAAAAATATCGAGAAAATATGTATCCGTATTATTAAACTCCTATATAGACATACCATATATTACAATAATTCATTTTTTCACACTTGTTATCAATTAATTAATCCTTTTGAAAAGTAAAATATATACATATGCATACACATAAAATATACGGACTATATATGACTTTTGATTCAAGAAGGAATACTATAATATTTAGAAAAAATGTTATTAAAAATGAAATGTATATCAATCAATATTTTTCTCTGATGGTTTTGTGTTTTGTAAATTATAGATATTATTCTTGTGTATTGAAGTTAGTAGAGACGCTGTAAAATAAATATAGCTCCTTTAAATATGAATAAGCCGATAATAATGACAAAAAATACCTATTTAACTTTAAAGAAAAACATATTATTGTGGTGTCAGCAAAAAAAAAGAGTCAGGGTTTGATAGAAATATATATATTAAATGTATACACTTGTAGTAGAAAAAAAATACTCAAAAAATTTTTTTATTAAAAAATAATAACCTTTAAGTGTATACAAAGAAGTTACTATATTCATTGTTATATTATGATTCTTGATATTTTTTAAGGAGAAGTAACAAAAAAAAGTGTTAAAAAACCAAAACTTTATATAAAAAAAGTTTTTGATGTGTAGACTGTAGAGACTTTTTGTGATCTCGTTTTCATTCTCAAGTGATGGGTAAATTGTGATCTTTCCTCCTCTGAGATATACATTATAATTATGAATACACACACACACACACAAGTATTGTGTATATAAAAATTATTTTAAAAATGAAATATTAGTTGTGTATATGTTGACGTGTCAGCAGCAGAAACAGATTTATATATATTGTAAAAAATATATTGTATCAATGATATGCATATTATATACCTGTACAAGTTTAATT
>JAHZMV010000863.1:0-14285 GCA_027743765.1 Coecobrya sp. COE2
CACTACATATATCTGTTTTCATAATAAATGCAATGTTGCTCACAAAAAACCCGTCGTGTATTCATACACACACGCACATCCTCACACAACCTTATTTAAGGGATCTCTCTCTGGTTAGTTAGGTCATTTATGTGTTATCTAAAAAAACGAAGTAAGAATACCCAAAAAAATGAAACAAGAATACAACACAACTTGCATTTTTTCTGCATCATCGCGAGGTCAACATTTCGCATACATGCATATCCTGAAACAAGCACACTAATTATACACCTTTCTCCATCACACACACACACATCTGCTGTCTCTCTGGAAGGCTTCATCCCATCTATTCTTCTACCTACATTTTTATGTCCATTATATCCCGTGTACACACATCTTTCTTGCATGCTGCTCATCAAATTATTTTAGCACATTTATCTTTTATTTTCGCAAATGAAACCCTACACACACAGACAGACGTTATATGCATTTTCCGTGTGTGTGTGTGCACCACTATAACCACCACTCTTTTTCGAATTGTTTTTGCACCCCAAAACAAAGAGATATATAATAATTTTTCTCGCAAAAAAACTTATAACGAACGCAGAAAACCTCATAGAAAACTACTGAAAAAAACGAACCCACCTCTATTTTCAGCAGAACCCCATGAAGCTACATAAGATCTCAGATCCCTGAAAAACCTTATAATAAACTGAGTATGTCTCTCTCTCTCTCTCAGAGTCCCCCTCTACATTATACAAGTTCTCCCCTTCTCTTTCCCGTGAATACGAAACAATTTCCAGTGAATCCGTTTAAATTTCCCGAGAACAACAATCACTGTCCCACATAACAAAAAATTTAGCAACTACGTTTCTTCTTCATCATCGCAATACTTCATGGAGACAGAGAGATGAGCTTCTCTTATGCATATAACCAGAGATAAAAAAAAATCATATATACATACATGTTAGTTTTGAGTCTCTCTGAAAAAAAAAGAGTATAAAGGCGAGAAATAAAGAGAGAGAGAGAGAGAGAGAGAGAGAGAGAAGTGAGCAGAGAGAACAGATGATTCTTTGCAAAAAGGTTATTCTCCTCCTTCTCTTTTGCGCTGATTCTCCTATTGCCAAAAAAAATTGCTCTTCTGCTGCTGCTGTAAAAACCTTGTACACAACAGTGTATGGATGATGATCATGTTGCTATTTGCTAGAGAGAGAATCCAACTCCACCATGTAATAGCCTCCATCATCATCATCATCAACACAACCTTTTGTATATGTACTAGACTTTGTTACTTCTTTTTCCATCTACTAACTATGTAGACAGAAAGAAAGAGCCTTTTTTTACACACACACTCATACCCAATGTTGCAAAAGTTGCTCATATGTCTGCTGCTACTACTACTACTTGCTTTTGCATTTTAGTTTCTGCTGCTGCTTTGTTTGGTTTGTATTGGCAAAAAAAAACTGGTGTGTTATGTATTTTTTTTAGCAAAAGAGTTGCTACTCGAACATTGTTGAGTGAGCTGCTGCTACACTCTTAAAAAACTGCTGCTGCTGCTCTGCTAAACTGCTTTGCTGCTGCTGATGTTATAATATGTAGAGAGAGAGAAACTGCATGATACGCCGATCTTGTTGATGATGATGACTATTATGGTTTCGCTATTTTATAATACACAGACAGAGACACAACAATGTGTTGTGTATATAATTCTTGCTTGCCTTGGTTTTATTTCTCGATGGAATGATGCGTTTTTTTAACACACACATGGAATTGGTCCTTTTGTGTGATGATATTATGATTATTAGATATGTATACGTGTGTGTGTTCTTGTGTGCAGTTTTGGTATGGAGGGTTTGTGTGTCGATTGTTGTGTGCAGCAGCAGATTTAACTTTTGCCTTTTCTGTAATGAATTAAATTGACTATTATAACCTGACTGACTATTTGGTATTTTTGGTGGTGGTGGTGGTGGTGGAGCTACATACAAGATTGAATGCTCACGTTCAGCAGTTAGTTGCATAAGATTTTATTTGATTTTTGCATATATACATCAGTAGCAGCAGGTTGATATGTAATGATGCGAATTTTTTTTACACATACGTGTGTATTTAAATATTTCTTATATATAGTCAGACGACGACGGACTGACTATCAGTTAGTTGACTGTTAACACTATACGTATATATGTTTAATGCATAAGTAGTAAAAAGAAGAGTTTCAAGAAATCATAATAATAATAATAATATTATCTGTAGACAAGCTAGCTTAGCTGATCTATCTATTCTGCTGCACACACACACGATCATGATGAATGATGAGATGTGTATAAAAATACGTATACATTTTTAATATACAGCAGTAGCAACACTAACTCGGGCATATTATGTAAAAAAAAAATCTAATCTACAAGTTTAATAATATTTCATCATGTAGTAGGGTTACATGAATTTTATTGCCGAACACATATGAACACGCTTGTTTGTGTGTAAAAAAATATGAAAAAAAATTTATCAGCGAGAAAGTATTAAATCAATTTTTTTGACGAGACACTTTGAGGGTGATGATTTGATGGAATTAGGATATGTATACGCTGCTGGTATGTATATTAAATAATTGTACAAGTTACAGCGTGCAGCTGCTGGATACACTTTTGCTTCGCATTAGATTCCAGCAACGTTACTGAGATTTCATTAAAAAACTAAATAATTTGCTGATGTTTTTTTAACTGATTCACTCTCTCTGTTATTATGTGCAACTTCTGCACGAAGATGTTTTTTTACATAAAAATGCACAATCTACAAAGATATCTTAGAAGAGATCGAAGAAGAGAATGAGAAACATACAATAGCTATAGATAGTAGGTAGATATAGTCGGCTTGTCTGGTACGGGCTCGAAAGAATGCAACAAATAGGCAATTATATCATTTTCCACAAGATTTTTTTATAAACTCATTTTAGGTTGGCCTAGCCTGATAAAAATTACTTTTTTTTGGGTTCATTATCATGTGTATTTCAGGTATTAGATAAATGACTGCAACACGCAGAGATGGATGCTGTAACAGAGAGATTTTTTTTGTGCTAGGTAGAGTACAGAGTAACATGTCTTTGTTTGGTGGTGGTGCATTGTTGGAGGAAGATGCACAACAATGGTTGGTTGGTGTAATTGTGTGTGAATTGTCTACGGATAAACTTTAGTATTTAAATTGTACACACAACATACTATCAGACACACAGTATTCCCGATTTAATTAGCAGGTCCTAACAAAACTCTCTAGACCACGCCTCTCGTAGACAAGAAAACAAACTCTGATTGTTTGAAAGAAAAACGAAACAACCGAGATGCACTAAATTTGAGAGTTGATAGTTCCAGGAATCCTTACAACCTACCAGCAGGCACTCCACACACAGAAATAACTTTCAGAATAAACACGTGATACATTAATTAAAAGAGAATATATTTTACGTACACAACGAAAGGTGTTTTCCCCCGAAATATAAGGTGTTTGGTTGGTGAAAGCAATGTGAAAGATCATAGATCAGAGATAGGTCTAATATAATTATTGCAAACTTTTGTTGGTTTTTGGTTAGTTAATGGCACTAGAACCACGTGATACATTAATTAAAAGAGAATATATTTTACGTACACAACGAAAGGTGTTTTCCCCCGAAATATAAGGTGTTTGGTTGGTGAAAGCAACGTGAAAGATCATAGATCAGAGATAGGTCTAATATAATTATTGCAAACTTTTGTTGGTTTTTTTGGTTAGTTAATGGCACTACTGAATTAATAATAAATTGATGAAGACGATGTAGAACTGATTATAAAAAATTACAATTTTTCTTAGGTACGTACGTGGAAGCAATTTGGGCAATTAAAAATGAGATTTTGATTGATATATATATAGATGCATGCGTTATATGACCGCATCTGGAGATTAGATTATTAGATTAGAGAAAACTTTCTCTTGTTACACGATTGTGTGAACGGCAGTGTAAATCACAATTGAAATGGAGTTTTAGATTATGTATTTGCTTTTTTATCTTTTTCGGTGTCAGGTTTATATGTTCGATCTTTTTATTTTGCAAATTTTCACGCAAGTACCTCAACAAAACTAACTGTTTTATTACCTAACAGTAGTAGTTACCCTACTGCTGGAGAATACGTTAGTATGTTGAGCGTTTGCGAAAAAAAAGAGAAAGTATATAGGTTGGCCTGGACAATATATTTCACGTTTCATCCTTCCTGCAAAAAAAAGGAGAAGGTTCCCTCTGAACGCAGGGTCAATGCACCACCATCGTCATCATACAGTGTGTATACACATTAGTGTATATAGATTGTACATACACAAACCAGACAGTTTTCCCATTATATACTTTCTTTTGATGGTGATATAACGGCAGCAGCAGCAGCAGCTCATATAGGTCTTGTGGTGGTGGTGGTGTGTAGCAGCAGCAGTAGTAGAGCACTTACTTACTTCCAAAAAAGCGAACGAACGAACATGAAATTTCAGTATCCAAGCATGAGCGAAAATCTCATTGAAATTCTTTAGGATTCTCTCGAGTAAACTCCGTTCTTTACCGTGTATGCAAAATGTAATCCTCTCTATACAGTCTTAGTTCCTTTTCCTTCTTGTGTTCCAATTTTTTTTCTTTCTTTTTCACGGCAATATCGTTCCCTTTTCTCTCTCTATATCCCGTACGCACACAAGTATTAGTAGAGACCCAGACACACAGCAAATAATTTTGCTTTATATATCGACCTGTGTTTATTTCGTGGACCCAATGCTTTTCATCTGTCTCTTTTGCCTGCCTGCTGTTTTCTAATTCTTTTTACTCTTTCTCGGTTTGCAAATCTACTTTTTTCTCTCTCTCCTTTAATTACTACTCCTGCAAAAAATGCACCTACATGTAATTTTGTCAAGTTCATTCAGCTGAAATTCTAACAACTTTCTTTCTGCTTTTTCTAAAAACCCATTTTCAATAAATTTACATGAATTAATAATTAATCCCGTACTTTGTTCGTCCATCCTTTTTCTACCCCAACAACAGCAGCAGCAGCAAGACAAAATTTTCCAAAATTTTCATAAAACGAACGCGGTGGTACTTTCCACACACAGGAGTACACGCACCAACACACACACGATTCTCTGTTCACATTTAATAAACTTGACAATTATAATTTGATTCCATCATTTCATCCTCTCGTCCATAGTCCTCTGCAGTAGTGGTTCTACTAGTGTTTCACTCAATTGTTTCGATTAAATTTTCAGCGACAAGGGCTCTCTCTCGTCTAACTCCAATGTGTACACATTCTCTTTTGTGCTCACGCAATAACGCACATAGCCCACACACAAACAAACGATACAGATTTTATTTAAGGATTGTGGATAGAAAAATCCTCCTGGAANTCATTTCATCCTCTCGTCCATAGTCCTCTGCAGTAGTGGTTCTACTAGTATTTCACTCAATTGTTTCGATTAAATTTTCAGCGACAAGGGCTCTCTCATCTAACTCCTCTGTGTATACATTCTCTTTTGTGCTCACGCAATAACGCACATAGCCCACACACAAACAAACGATACAGATTTTATTTAAGGATTGTGGATAGAAAAATCCTCCTGGAAAATAGCACTATATTCCCGAAAGTATGTCAATTCAAAAATCGGTGTTCTATGAAAATTCTTCTTCTTCACGCAAACGGACAGTCAGTCAGTTAAATGGAAATCCTCTGTGGTCCACTACAACCGTAATAATCCATAATGCACTGACGACGACAAAAAAAGTAAATTTATTTGGCTGTTAAATGTTCGCTGATAACGTAGTTAACGACCCTACGTTAGCAGAGAAACACGTACGTACGTACACTGATGATGTTGATGATCATGATCGTGTTTTGTGAAGATGATGATGATGAAAGCTAGACAGACGGCAGCTCAGAGCACACACGATTCCTATCTCTCATATTTTTGTGTGTGTGTTGTATGCAATACTACTTTACTACTCGTGTGTCTGCTCTATGTAGTAGGATATTTAATGTTATAATAATTTTTTTTTTGCAAAATAACAAGAGCAATTCATATACGCTTATTTTAAATACGTAATATATTATGCTTCTTTCTCCTCGTCTTCTTCTTCTTCTTAGTTAGTCTTCAGAGATAAAAAAAAGAGAGGCTTGTTGTGTGTGTATTTCGAATAGAGTTGGTTACGTTTGTGTTAAAAATTACGAACGACCACGGACGGGCAAGTCACACACTCATACAAGCAGCAACAACACAGACACAGGCCAGACAGACAGAAGGTGTGGAGTCAAAATAATATGTACAGAGAACGACCCACTGTTGTTACTACTATACCATACCATCATCATCATCAACAATATCTACCACCACCACCACTACGACCACGAATACGAATATATAAATTTTTTTTACCACGTTCATTCGCTGCTTTGTATAATGTAGTGAAGAAAACGCTTTAGCTAGTATAGTGACTGGTGGTGGAAGTTTTTAGTTTTTTTTATATAAAATGTTAGTTATAAGCTTTAGCGTGCTAGCTCATATACTTGTGTTTGATGGATGGATGATGATGCTTTTAAAGCGATTCTTCTCTTCTTTCTTGTTTCTTATATATACACATATTTTAAGCAGTTTTCATTATAATAAAAAATGTCTGTCTGGCTCTGTATATGCATGGTTTTTTAAAAGCATTATAGGCATTCAAAATGCATTTTGATGTTGCTTCTATATATTATATGATCGCTTAAGTATACGCGTATACGCTTAAATATGATCTGTCTGGCGGAGAAGAAAAAAAAAGTTTGTGCTGTGTAATCGTAATGATTCGTATAGAGCAGAGGAGAAGAGATTTTTATACACACGGAATTTGTACATAGCCGTGTGGTCGTTTTTGCTTTTTTAGAAAGGTAGACAGACAACACACCACAGGTAAGTTAAAAGAGTTTTTTTCCATATCATATGGGATCATGTACACACATGAATGCATTCACATTATGTATCATCATCATCATCATCAGTAACAACACAGTTTTGTCTGTCTGGTTTGCAGCTTTTGTGGTGGTGGGTTGTAATAATGGTATGGGGAAGGAGCGTGATGTGTTGGATAGGTTCTCATGTTGCCCCGTTGTTTGGATTTGATTTTATGAAAATTTTGTTTTCGGTACTGGACGAAGAGATGTGATGGAAATTAATTGTTGGTTATCTTGGAGCGTTTTCGTTGGCTGCTTTTTGGTAAAATTGTTATTAGGTGTTTGGGTTGTAAAAGTTTGGGGAAAATGAGAACTGTAGGTTATCTGGCTGGAACATGATGTATAGGTCAAAAACTAACCTACACCACTTTAACACATTTTCATGTAAAAAAAATCTAACATCCCGGCTGGACAGACTGTGTAATCTTCCGTAAAAAGCCATATCTCCTGCACGCTCCTCTAACGCAATGAGAGAATTAAAAAGAGTTTGTTTGAGTGATGTGGTAGTTAGTTATATAGTTGTTGGAAAAATGTGTATATTTTGTTTAACGATATGGTATGGTGGCGATGGTAAATGAGCATAAAAGAATGCGATGCAATAATGCATCGTAATAGCGTGTCTGGTATGATAGGTATACACGTAGGTTCATAATATAATATGCAACTAGCTAGCTAGACTAGGGAGATTTGATAATCAGCAGCAGCAGACGCAGTAGTTTTGACGAGGAATCGTTCGTACTTACGTTACTTATTATTATTAAACATTCCGTTTCTTTTTGTGATGCTGTTTCTTTTTTCTTTTCGTAATGCCATTTATAACGTTTATAAAATCCCTGTTGTAAAATTGATCGTCGTCATTCACCGTGTGAAGTAATAAAGGGGAAGGGAAACGCACAGCAGAATGAACGGTCAAGTCAAACCGACCGACGCAACGAGACATCTCGCAGACTATGATGATGAGCGACTGTGCCATTGATAATGTCGATTTGCTTTTTATGCTGTTGCTGCTCAGGTATGCGCTTTTGTTATCTTTTTCTCTCTTTTCGTTATTGCCCTTTTTGTACAGTGCTTCTGAGAGCGTTGTCACTGTGGAAGGATCGACGTTTGGTTTGTGTGGGGTAGAGGAAAAGGGTAGGAAGGCAGATACTAATAAACTCTTGCTTGACGGCTCATGCTTTTTCGTGAGTGAGAGAGGAAGGACGTCTGTCTGGGATATAACGTGTATTGAGCGTTTCAGATTCTTTACTAAATGTTTTTGAAAGGTATGTATTCTTGTGTGTGGCGGGCGGTGGAATTACTGGGATGCGTGTCTTTACGTTCATGTGTATACTTTGACGGGATAGTGACAGTTTAACTGATAGTTGGTAACTGGGATTTGATTGCATGTAGTAGTTTCAGAATGCCCCGTTCAGTTCATTGCAGTCTGGAAATCATTTGTTTCACTAAAAAATGTTAATTTTTCAAAGCATCATTCTGGATGCATGGCTGGCATTGATTTCGTTGTAGGAGGACGCAAGGGATTCGCAAAAAAGACCTTTCTTCCGTCGGAGGAATGTACTCAAAAAAATGTTTTGCATGCAACGATTTTCAAATAAGATGCTTCACTCCTTTCACACTAAAGAACAAATTGGATGGATTTGTCCTCAAACACACACGGGTGTATAGGAGGACTCTACATGGAACTCGACGATAACTTTTTTTTGTCTTCTGAGAATCAAAACTGCATGTTGAGGAACGTACGTGAGTGTGCCTAAAATGTGGTGGTGATCGAATGGGTACGAGTAGCAAATCGCATCCAATGCAAAAGTAGGGGAACGGATTTTGCGAACGGGTGAAGGAAAAAAAATTGCAAGAGGAGCAGAGAAGCTTCTTTCTGGTTTGTGTTGTGTTTAGATGGATGGATGGTACTTGCTTCTCTCTCTCTCTTTGTGTGTATGGTCTTTCTCGGGTGTTTGAGTGGGATCTCGGTATAAGGGACTTGGGTAGTGTGTGTGATAGATGCTTGTTGGATATGCATAAAATGCTAACTCTTTTCTCATGCGTTTGTGAATGCATTTCGGTCAAGGAACAAGTTAGAAAAAATGAATGCTCATTCCAAATAATATGTCCATTCTCTTGGTTAACTGATTAGTCCACTATACCCATCGCCACTATACGGAAATTTGTTTAAAAACCGTCTCATTATTATCATGTTCGTCAACAACGTTGCGAATCGAAAGAACACGAGTGAAACGAGGGAGTATCATAACGAACAATATGTGAGTGTAGTCTCGCAGCAGCAGCAGAGAATCCGTTGAAAAACCGTCTCATTATTATCATGTTCGTCAACAACGTTGCGAATCGAAAGAACACGAGTGAAACGAGGGAGTATCATAACGAACAATATGTGAGTGTAGTCTCGCAGAGTATAAATGTGCACGGTTATACAGTAGAGACGATGGATTAATAAAAAAATGAGCATGCTGCTGCTAGAGCTAGACTTATGTGTAAGACGGTCGTCTCTAGACGGAATCACGAGAAAGGACTTTTTTTTGCAGAGAATTGCAGAGTGCAGACTATACGGCTGTTGTTGAAGAAAGAAGGTTGTTTCGGGATGGTTTCAGTAATAATGTTGGGTTTGTTTCGAGTTTGTTGGGGTTGTTCAGGGGTGTGAGCTGTTCTGTCACATAATATTTTGTGTGCTCAAGGAAGGGCTACTTCTCTGTTCCTATCTGTATGGCTTTTTGCATGGATATTATGAAATGATTATTTGCAAGCAAAAACGATGCAACTAAATAAGATCAACTGCCAAAAGATTTGTCGTTGTCAGTCTGGTAGGGTTTGTTGCATGTTGATAATGAGACGATCGGGTTTCAGATAATAACATTTTTTAAAAATGTAAATCATGTAACGCCTTGTCGAACAGACATTCATTTCCTGCTCTATTTTTAGGTTGCTTTAATGTTATAGGGTCCAGCAATTAATTAAATGCACTTTTCATTAAATTTGTACGATACTCCATCTGATGAAACATTCGTTTGTATCCGAATATTATTTTCGTGTGTTGAAACTGAAAGGTGCCTTGAAGGGGTACCAGTTTCCACAACAGGACCACCGGCTTTAAACTGTTGTTTACTTATTTACTGTTATAAGAAACGGTTTGCTGTTTCTCTCTGCACTACACTACTGCCTACTACAACATTCGAGTTTTCCGAGTGAATCTCTCGAATGAACGTGATGTAGGTAGTTTTCTTTTACTTTAGTCGGGGGCCAGCAAGTCAGCAAGCTGTGTGAAATTTTTTATTTCTTGCTGCTGCTGTTGTTAGTTGTTAGATGATGGAAAACCTGTACGATATACGATGATGAAAGCTAGTACATTTTTGGAGGACGTGATAGATGATAAAAAGAAGATGATGCGATGCTACCAGACTTTCGCTTCATCAGCCACATAGCTCTCTGCACTGACCATTCACATCATCTATCGACTCTTATTCTCATCAACTTCTTTTTCTTGGAGCGTAGCGTAGCCACTTTCTCGTGTTGAGTTAGTTGCTTGAGATGAGAAATATCAAATATGGATGAAATGGTGGTTGGATTTGGCTTTCTTTCACTTTTCTCCAGTTTATTAATGAACATGTATGCACAGAACTCAATTTTTACTGGAATTATGTACATGGAAGTTGATTATTTTTGGACATGAATATTATTTTAGGAAAAAGAGATTGCATAAAAGACAAGGATAGCTTTCTCTAAACCTGGATATCATATTCAGTGAACATATAATTACAAATCATGGCTTTCTTTCACTTTTCTCCAGTTCAATCTTGTTCAATCGTCAGAAAATTTTATTTTAATTGAATTTTAGCGCATATGAAAGTTGGTTATTTGATGCAATTGTACCGTAAATGAAAGGCAGATCTTTGCAATTCTCAACGCGTATAAATTACAAATCAACTTTGAATGAGACGCGCATATTAAAGTTGGTCATTAATTTGATTGAGTAGTACCATAAATGGAGGACAGACATGCTATTAATATTTGCAATCGTCAACGCGCATAGTTACATATTAACTTTGCAAATCCAACCTAATTAGATTTCCTTCTCAAAATCCATGCCATGCAAAATCTTGTATGCAAAGAGATTTAGCTTGTAAGCAAACAGCAACCCGACCAACTACAAAGAAATGGACAAAACTCACAAAAATGCAAAATCCCCAGAGAATATTCAGAGGCATCAGTCAAGTAGAAAGAGTTACGGATCCTTCTACGAACTTCTCCCAAATTTCCTGGAAGCTGTACAAAAACCAGAAAACGATGATATTCTGCAACGGTTGCAGGAAATTACGAAAAGTGACAAGAAAATAGAGTGGAAAATGCGGACTAGGTATGAAGGGGGAGGTGGTATGGATAAGGTGCCTGGGAGGAGCTTGAGCTTGCAGCAGCAGGTTAGGAGGGTAAAGGGAAATAAATAAATGGATAAATAAATAAGTGCATTGTTTTGTCATAAATAATTCGATAGAGTATTCTAAATGGGGTGATATGTTACAGGATGGGAAGGATGACTACTGGACAAGGGGCGACTGGAGATACAGAGGTGATCTGTTATCATCGAATTCTCCACGATCGGATCCTACGCTTATGTATGCTCATCCGAAGGATTTTGATAAGAACATTAAGGCAAGTATTATCCGTGAGCAGTGTCTTCGTAAAGGGGATCTGTACGGGCCTGACGCGATCGGTGCTGTGAGTGGGTACGGGGTATCCAGATCTAGTGCACGGGGGAATTATGCAAACTTTTTAGGTAGACATGCGATTTGAAACGAGTAAATAAACTTATTACATGTACATGATGCGTTTTTGAAAATGCACAGGTGAAGATTACTACGAAGATGATTATTATGCCAATACTCATTCAAAGTGGGGTCGGAATCTTCGTAAGAATTGTGATGCAGTAGCGTTGGATAGTGAAAGCGTTGCGAGTTCTGTTACAAGTAATTCGTCTAGAAAACAGTACGGTCCAGTTCACGGAAATAAATTGCACTCTGATGTGGGGCCTGCTACAGCACGTTATCCTGCAAACAATAGTTTGTCTGGCGGGGGTAAAAGTGAGGTGGCATCCTCCGAGACAAGCAACGTAGTTTCCACAAAAAAGCACAAGGATGTTGCTAAAGTTGTTCGTAAACCGGCAGCACAAAATATGAACGTTAATAATCTGTTTCGTGTGGGGAAGGTTAAAGTGGAGATCGGGACACCGTTTCTTGGGTGTGGGGATGGGTCTTCTGGGAAAGACTTCGAAACATGGGAAGATGAGAATGCCGAAAAAGTTTAAGAGGAAGAAATCGAAAACGTTGAGGTATGCAGATACATGTAGAGATTTCTTTTAAGCATTTTTGTAGGAAACAATTTTTGCTCTTTTATGAAATTGGAATGCTTAATTTTTCAAGGAAAAAACAAAGGGGAAACGGTAATAAGCGAAAATCAGTGTCAAAACACAAGAGCCTGGATAAACGGCATAAAGGGCCGAAAATTGAACGCATGAATATGTTCAATGAAAATACTCAGGTGGTGGAAAACGAACAACCGAAAATTCGAACCGTTGTTCTTCCATACCCACAGGCGAAATACAAACATACAATGTGAATTCGTGTGAATATTAAAATAAATAACATGAAAAATTAAAAGAGCAAGTTATCAAAGATGTGAATAATCTTTATTTTCCCAAAATAACGAAACTGCAAACTTAAAGTAAAACGCGAGGAGTTTACTCGTTGTCCTCACTCCTGAGTCGGGCGTTAGCATTCGTTACTCTGATAGATAATTCCTGTGCCCTTTCTACGATCTGTTTCCTCTTCTTGGAGCTTACGCTGTGGGCGATCTCTGCACAGTACTTCCTGTTCTGCATCATGATCATTTCCAATTCCTGCAAATACACACACAAACATCAAGTTAGTTATGCTGGACAAGTTGGTCAATATTTTGTTTGTTATCCATTCAACGTCTGATTGGTATTTAAGACCAAAAAGGATTAATGTTGCACAGGATAATTGATTTCGGCCAACGGAAAGATGCACTAGCAATGTCATTTTTAAACTAGTGCATGGCAAAGTAGGCCTCTAATAAACAAAATTGTTTAAAAAATTATTTTGGAGCAGCATAGAAAGAGAAATTGAGTTATTATTACTGTCATAACACGATGATGATAGGTGTATAATTTACAGTTGTGGCATGATGTGACATCGTCTTACCTTAACTTTGACATATCTATCAGACTGATGCCTGATGAACTTATTAGTCCTCTTCTTGACGATACGGGGTTTCCTCGCTGGTCTCAAAGCCATTTTGAATGGTGGAGGTTTGGACTACTAACCTGCAAATTAATTAGAACCACATGATTATCAAAACTTGCTTTATGAAATGTTACAATATTTTGAAGTGTTATAATATCATGCGCGCTTAAAATTCATCTAATCTTGTAGGTTCGGCAATTATGACCTCGAGGAATATCAACTTCCAAACAGGCCCCATGAACAATCCGTTGCTTTAGGCCAACAGGAAAGATGCACTTAGCTATTTAAATTTAACATATCAGACTGATGCCTGATGAACTTATTAGTCCTCTTCTTGACGATACGGGGTTTCCTCGCTGGTCTCAAAGCCATTTTGAATGGTGGAGGTTTGGACTACTAACCTGGAAATTAATTAAAACCACTTGATTATCCAAACTTGCTTTATGAACTATTATAATCACAAGTGCGCTTAAAATTCATCTACTCTTGTAGGTTCGGCAATTATGACCTCGAGGAATATCAACTTCCAAACAGGCCCCATGAACAATCCGTTGCTTTAGGCCAACAGGAAAGATGCACTTAGCTATTTAAATTAACTAGTACATGGCAAAGTCGGCCGGCCAAAAATATTCATCATTTAAAACCTAACGTATTCTCATCATTTGATGCACAACTAAAACCTATTCTATCAAATAATTACTCTGTTATCCAATAAACTAACCAAGTTCCTAATTTTAAAATCCATACCTTCAGTTAATTAAAATTGCAGTTTAACAATCTTTCAAAGCACACTAATTAATTAATTACGCTCTCGTGTACAACAAAGCAGTACCATCACACCACCTTCCAACCTACTTTTTTAAATACACTTGACCTCTTCACCACCAAAATACACACCCCTAATTACTCAACACACATTTAAAATCCCCAAAATTAAACTAACAATTTAAATGAGTCTCGGAAAACAATTAAAAAAATTAACTTACCAAAATTCCGGTTGATACGCTGATACTTGCCAAATAATGTCACACAGGTTGTGTGTGTGTAAGTGCAAAGC
>JAHZMV010000864.1:0-50819 GCA_027743765.1 Coecobrya sp. COE2
TTTTTTGTCTTGGGAAAGAAAGATGGACAGCAGGAGCATGAGCATGTATCATCATCTTGGAATATTCCCTGCTGTTGGGAATGAGAATGTGAACAGATGCTCCTGGATACTCCTTCATCAATCGAATCAATTTTTCACAGGGAAAAAGGAGAATGGAAGGAAAAAAGTTTTATTTCTCTTCTCTCATCATTTTAGGTTTTTGCATCGTCGGACCATTATCATCACAGAGCCGTATCAGCAGCAGACGTTCGTTTTTTTGAAGGCTTCATGAAGCATGCATGTACGCTAAGGAAAAAAATTGGCTGGAAGTCCAACAACAGAAAGAGAGCCTTTCCACCAATACCCAAATCTAACCAAGTAGAGAGACACGCAATGTTGGAAAAGAAAAAAAGTTTGGCGATTTGAGTAGAAAAGAACAAAAAAAGATGGAAGAGAAAAGTGTGTGATGTGAGAGAAAAAGATGATGAGGACGATGATCTTCTTCTGGAGAGCAGATCTGTAACAACAGAGCAGAAGGACAGGGCCGTCGTCATCATCATCATCACATGATATGATACGAGTACGTACTACTACGCGAGGAATCCATATTTCCATTAAATATTGAAAGAACAAGGAAACTTTTTCAAGATAATTTTTTTCTTCTCCGTGGACCAGTCCGCGTGTGAGATAAGTGAGTTCGTTGTGTGTTCTACAAGACAACAAGGTAAAAACGGAGAGAAGAAACCAATCCCCAAGAAAATCTCCAGAGCTCTATACTCTCAGCTCGGCTTTTTCCAAGTTGTGTGCAAGTGGAAAAAGAACAAGGTTCCCTGCAACGTTGGTTTTTTCTCCTTATCATGTTGGCTTTTGACTTGGCTAACAAGACTACCAGCATGTAAGAAAAGCCAAGGCGAGTAAAGTAGACTGACCCGGTACGACGGACGGTAGTCTCCTCCTCGGGGGGTCAACATGATCGTACAAATAACAAGAGTATAAAAAAGTGAGTATGTAACATAGAAAAATACATGGAAAGAATTTATATAGAAGGTGTGAAAACTATATCGTCGTAACATGCAGTGTGTTTTTCTCTGGAAAAGAATTTTTCTCAGGTCTCCAGCCAGCTAGCAAAGTCATTTGTTAGATTTTAACAAGTGGACTACCAACAGCAGCAGCCGCAGTAGTAGAGTTTCAGAAGCTGGGATCTCTACAGGAAGAATGGATGGAGATGGAACTTAACTGACTTGAATGAGTTGGCTGGTTGGTTTTAGTTGCTAGAAGAAGATGAGATGATTTAAGCTTTTGTTTTTTTCTTCATTTAAACTGGTATTTTTCCATTCTTCCAGGGAATTTGCTCTGGTATTTTACTTGACTTTCTCTGTACAGGGTAATACATCATCATCTTAAAGACTCATTCCACCTCTGCAGGTCATCCAAATGGAAGAGGAGGAAGGAGAGGAAATGCTTGCTTTTTTTTGGCTGCTGGAAATAGTAAAATGTTTTCCTGGCACTCACACTACCTTTCTAATTCTACTTCACTTTCTCATGGGATTTTTTTCAAGAATGCACAAAGATTTTTTAAATAGAGAAAGAAAAACGCTTATTGTTTTTATTCTGCAGAAAATGAATTCACCCTTGCACCCACCCATTTCATATTATAAATTCAAAGAATGCACAAAAATTCCGCGGTTTGTGTCGGAACCCCGACCGCGAATATTTAATCTTGACTATGGTTTTTAACAACAAAGAACAAGTAATTTGTCAGCAATTTAAGAAGAAATATTGTTTTCTGAGAGAAATGAGTGATTTTTGAGATTATTATTTTTTCAATCTCAGAATACCAAACCCTTTTGTTTATCTTTAGAATGAGGGAAAGAGCCCACTTGAGAAAAGTGGGAAAACGGAAAAGTAGACAGGAGCCGTATGGAATGAAGTGGAGAAAGCCAAAAGATGACATTCAAAGAAAAGAAGGGAAACGAAATTGCTGGAAGACATGTGAAGTAGATATTATTCAACTCGTTCAAAGTCAGTCAACACGGGAGAAAATTTTCAAAAGAACAGAGAAGTGTGAGGGAGGCGACTACTATACTTTCCCGAAAAATCTTAAGACTTCAGTTTTCTCTCACAGCAGCAGAATTTCTGCATTTCCTTACAACGCTCTTGTTCTTTTTCTCCTGTAATTTTATTTGACCTTAGCATCGTCTTGTTAAACCGGTAGTGTGGCAGCAGCCAAGAAAAAAACCGCAGACTTTACTAAAGAGCCAGCAGCCAACCAACCAATCCATCCATCTTTCTTTTTTCTTTCTCCCCAGAGAGAATATTACTGTGGTGGTGTGTGTGTGTAAGCATGGATTGTGAAACTGCGGCGGTTGGGGAATGCATGCATATAATATATCCCTCATAGTAGAATGAGAATGCAAGCAAGATGAAAGAATGAAGAAGTGTGTGAATAAAAAAGGGATTTTTCTTCTCAGTTCTTTTTTACTTCTTTTTCCTCCAAGTAATCCGCTGACATTGACACTGACAGGCAGAGTGAGAAACACGCCTTCCAGACATAACCATCCAACAAATCCACCGTCGCACATCACAAGAAAAAAAGTACATAATGCACTACATAAACTGCTGTTTCTTCTTCCGATTCCAATCCGACCATCATATAAATACACTTTGCTGCCTTGTAGTAGGAGTAAAGTATAATAATCTAATACGTCTCTCGTCTTGACTTTCTTCAGTAAAGTTGATCGCGTTGAGTTCATTCAATTCAGATCGCTAGTCAGTCACTCAGTTTAGTTCATCATCAGAGAAATGGTCTACCAAGTGCCTACAGAGCACAGACATCAGAGCGGACAGACATGTAGTATGCCGTGACGATGATGAGATAGACGTTACATATATATAAACGTATGCTCAGTTCCATTTTTTCTATTTTTATTCCTTTTTGATGGATGCATCATTACAGTGAACATGACTGCCAGTGGTTGTCGGAGATAACAAGAATCGACCAAATCTAACGCAATCAAATTACCTTCAGATGCTGAAATATGTGTAGCGTATGTATATGTATGGTGAAGTGACTGAGTCTTAATAAAAATCCGGTACGAAAGAGAAGCGTCAGTCAAATCAAGAAAGCAACGATACAGAATATTGATAACATTTGAAACTACACTAGTTGGAATATTGTGTTATATTTTTGGGCTTGTTCCTAAGATTGCTATCTCTCAATCATCATTACCGCCAATCATCGTATCATGCATATTTTATTTATTTTTTAGTTACAGGAAAATGCAGTGAAAAATAATTTTTGATTTTGCTTGTTTTAAGCAAGCACTGAAACCGTGAGTTTCAATAAATTTACTATAATTGCATATTATGAAAGTAATAGTTAGTTAATAACCAAATAACCACTGCATTCCATTTCCATAATTATCGAGTGGGGTTCTATGTATTTCAGATTTTCTACTCTAAATACTTTCAACATTGCATATCCACTTTCAGAATTCCAATCTCATCAAAACATTACTTTGCATTCGATATGTTCACCTTTTCTCCATTCACATATGTATCATGATACAGTATTAAGGATTAGCCTATCCACACAAAGGACTTGGATAAATAAGTAGACACCCCAAAAACATATGGAATGCCATGGGGTGCCATTATTTGGTGCTACTACCACCACTAACAATAATAGGTAGTGATACCATTACTGGTTATCACGATTATGATGATCATATCACATCATCCCAGAAATATGATACCATTATTAGGAAAAGCGAGCAGACAAGCTTCACAAGGAAGAAAAAGAGTAAGCAAGTAAGCTAATCTAATCTTCTCGCCTTCTTCCTTCTCCGTTTTTCATATTCTCTTTTTTCCAATCTCACAGACTGACTGAGTCATGCCTCGAAGCGATAATATACCTAGTAAAAATAATAAAGCCCTGTTCTTATTATGTATATGAGGAAATATTCCAAAATGTACGTATTTCCATCTATATATACAGGCGAATGTATACATTCATCGTCAACATTATCATCACGGACTACGGACATGACGCCCTTTTTCTTCTTCCTTTTACCTCCTTCCTGATAAAATTCTGACAAGTGTATGTAGGCTCATACGGACATCTAAAATAATCTTATTATTCCCTTTCTACACTTCCACCCAGACATCCTGAATATCTCTCTCTAGAAAATGAGTATTCCATTTTGACTCGATAAATCCAAAATATTCCGATTCCACCTTTTTTCTAGAAGAACAAGAATAACCAAAACGAAAATCCTCCCCCGTCCGTGTTATTTTTCTCGCCTTTTTAAAATGATAATAATAATAAATAATATGAATACTAATGATTGTAAGTATGATGACGATAATATCATTATTTCTCACTTTTTTGCTTGGTCCTTTGAAAACATATTTTTTGTATATTTGTGAAGATTATTCTAAATTGCGTTTCTCTAAATGAATGGCACAAAAAGAACGCATTTTGCCGCCTTATTCCTTTAACTCTGCTAAAATAAATGAGTTAATTCAAAGAAAATTGAGTTTCCAGGATGGACCTTTAAAACTCCAGCACAAAATGACTTACATTTCTTCTAGAATACATTTCTAGACACATTATATGAATAGTGCGAGCATATAGGTAATTTTCTGAAATAACCACTTTTCACCCAAAAAATGTAGGTAGGTACTTTAAGGTTGAAAGTAAATTATGTGAAAATAGGTAATGGGAAGTACGTAGGTATATTAAGGTAATTCTCCTCGAGGTAATCCACCTCGGAAACAAAGAAGAAAATCAAACAGTATTCATATCCCGTTCTTCCTCCGAACCCAATTCCGAAATTCACATTCTTCTCATCATTTTCAAATCTAACGACGCTAACGATGATGAGCTACAGCAGTATGAGCTGACATACGAAAGTGTAAATAGTAAATAGAATGTGTACTTTGGGGTTCAAAAACTGGATTCTGTTGCCGAGTGAGAGTGAGACTATATGAACTAGACTTGAACAATTTGAGCAGGACAAAAGTAAACATGCGGGTATTAGCGTGTATTTGTATACACATATATTGAATGAAAAGGCAACAAGATACCAAGTATATGTTTTTATCCACGTGTGATTATCTACATGACGAGAGCTTTAAAAGCTTTAGCTAAGCTTAACCGTAAAAATATGTTATCTGCCTACCTATACGCAGGAATAGTGAGAGTGTTATTATTATGTGTTGTATTGTAAATGATGATGATGATGAGTTGGTTGAGCTTTGATGATACTACTTTGAGATTCCTCATCTCATCACAAGAAAGGGGTAGGAAAGGGGCATGTTCATATGAGCAGAGGTAAAATGGGAAAATGTATAGGTACATGCATAAAATATTTTGATATCTATAAAATATACATTCTGGTATAAGTACAATGAAAAAGAAAAATGCTCAATTTTACTAAATCACGCTCAGCTCGTTAGCAGGCTTTTGAAAAGTGGACTTGAATAGCCTGGCATGGCATTAACAGTGAGTGAATATATTTTTTTCTGAAGACGGGACACAAGAAAAAAAGAAGAAGGGAGCGCGATGACGAAGAAGATGATGAGGTGTTTACCTCTGTTTGCTATTATTATACAAGAGATTTGCCATACAACAATGGAATATTATCATCAGTTTGAAAATATATTAAAAATAAATTTGAAAGTTTTTTATGAGTGTTTTCCTGGTTGAACTTTTTAGCCAGTTTCCAAACTTAACTTTCGAAGTTACAGGGATAATAATAACATACCAATTATTACTTTTCGTTAACACAGGAAACCAAAACAGCGATAAATATAACTCATTTTTTGCAAATGTCGTTGGCCTCCTTAGCTTAGGTAAGTCCTTTCTGCTTTAGAAGAAAATGGGTATTTTTTTATTTAGCACCTTCCCACCTTCTATCTCACTTTCAGACATCATCTATTATTATCACAAACTCTGCTCCCTCAGTTTCTGTATTTCAATAAGCCAACCCAAGTATAATAAGAAACAATGACCACACCTTATAATATAGGTAATAGGTATCCACGTCCCATGCTGATACAAATGCACATCATCCCACAAAGCTGAAAAATGCTACTGCACTCCACCAACCACTGCATCATCAGCAACCGCAACAAACAATGCATTTGATGTTGATGAACCCTGCTGTTGTTTCTGTGTATTGTGTCATGTGATATGAATCAGATCATCATCCCATTAGAAAGAAAAATGCATACCTTATATCAAACGAGCCATTATTATTTTTTTACTTTATAACTTTTTGCATACCTTATATAAAATATGTATAAATAATTCAACAGAAGCCCACAACAGATCGACTTTTTATTTTTTTAGATGCTCCATTTCTCTTTTCTTCTTCTTCCATCTCTCGACAATAATAATAAAGCAGGTGATTAAAATTTACAAGGGGATGGATGGAATGGAAAATATAGCCATGCAAGCTATAGCTATGCAAGCTTCAGGTCCAACACTGAACTCATTACATCCTGTGGTGTTGTGGTAGTAAGTTGTTGCTGCTGCTGCTATTTACTGGTGAGATGATGGAGGAAAGGGGTAAATGTAAAAAAATATATAAAAAGTGAAGCAGGAGCCAACGGCAATTTATCTTAAGAAAAGTAACCGCATCTTTCTTCTCGCCTTCACACTATTTCTCTCTCAGTAAAGGCATCTTTGTTGTGGAACAACAAAAACAAAAAAATCTACCGTATCCTCCTGCCAGCCAAAAACCAGATATATCCACAACAAAGAGCTACATGACATGACATGATGATACACTATACGATACGTCTGTCTGTCCGTCTATCCATCTAATCTATAACCTTAAGTTATGTTTTTTAAGTTAGTCATCATGAATGACGATGATATATGTGCGTTTTGGTATGTATGTACTAAAGTGTATACATATGCTTAATGTGCTCCAGATAGATTAAAGTTATTGCTTTTTTTACTTGTCCTTGTTCGTTGTTAATGTTTTAAAACACTTTTCCTATTTACTTTCAAATGACTTTTAGTGCCGAGGAATGGAAGCCTCATCATATCGCCAAGCGAAAGAAAAAGGATGCGCGCCTCTGGCCAGAAAAAAAACCAAAGATGAAGACGGATTTTGAAAAATCTGTTGCTACTCAAGTTCATTGTTGAAGAAGAAGGTACGTATATGCTATCATGCCATTGTTGATGTTCATGTTCTTCCGAGAATGAATGATGATGATCGATAACTCTTAACATCACTTTTTCTCCTTTCGGAAAAGTAAAACGCTTTTTTTCTTGGTACCACTGACCAGTAAAAAAATAAAAGTATTGTAATGGATTCAGTTCATTCAGTGTATTAAAATTGATTTTTTCCTTCTTGTTCGTTAAGCTGGTAATATATTTTATGATCTTGTAGAATGGTATGGATTTAACAGGAGGAGGAGAACTCAAAACTAAAAACAAATTGAATGTTGTAATTGACTTGGACATTTTGAATTTTAAATAGTTATAAAACGTACGCGTAATGACGTCAGTTGCATGTAAGTGTGTGTGCTTGTTTGCTTTATACCTGTGTCTTTTGCCGGATATGCTCTACTTATTTTTCTGCTGGAGGAGAAGGTGGGCTCGAGCTGCCATTTTTCTTAATTCTTTTTCTTTCAGTATTATTTTTTATGGAAAAAAGACTATGGGATTTGTATGGGAAAAGATGTAACATGAATACTAAATGATTTTTTTTCATTGCGGACAATTTTTTTATTACCCCTGTGTATGTACTGTATGTATTAAGTATTCATAAAGTAGTTTATTTGTTGTAAATTGAATAAATATAGAGTATTGTGAAAGGAGAAGAAAAATATGGAGATTGGAATTAGTTTTTACGAGCAAAATAGGTAATGGTGATGGTGGAGGATGGTCGTAAATCATATTCGTTATTTATGGGAAGAGCAAAAGAGTTCAAATTACAAAATAAATAGACAAGAAGAAAGGAAAAAAAGAAGAAGTGAAATGGATACGGAATGAATGCTAAAAAAATTTGTAACTGGAGCTTGCTCCACAGCATTTCTTTCTCTGTTTGTCTGTGTGTGGTTGGTTTTTATTGGGTAATTTCTTTTAAATGAATAGCAAGCGGAATGATAATGATTGTGTGATGGGCTCAGGTGCGCGTGAAATTATTCAACGTCACGGGAATCGAAAAGTGACCATTGCAAAATGCATGTATTTTATTGCCTGTTGTATTTACTGGACTGGATTCTCTTCGCTCTAGTTGTTCTCGTTTAAATTAAAAAGTATTATTTTGCGGTTTATGTTATGTAATTTAAAATGTGTAATAGAATTAATTACATGGGGGTCTACCACTCATTTTTTAAATCCAGAAGGTATGCATGCAAGAACCAGCAAAAAAATAAATGAAGTAAAGTAATTACATGGTCAGTTAATTGAAAAATGAGAGCGTGATGATGATACTCGGTTTGTTGCACTTATGCTGCTGCGATCATGATGCTGTGCATTAAAAAGCAAGTTTAGTAATCAGTAAGTACTTAAGCATTAGCTATAGTATTCATACCGTGAAATTAATATTTGCTTACGGAGAGAAAAAATATGAACGAAAAAGACAAATACCATAATAAAAAATTTACTTTCTGCCTTATAGGCTTGATGGTGTGATGCTGTTGACTAGACAGATCTCATAATATGAAATTTGTAAAGATAATAAATGAAATATTATACAAGAAGAAGGTGGTGATAAAAATGAACATGAATATCTGAGATATTTTAGGTTTATGATAATTAGTATGCAAAATTTTATGTTGGCACTTTGGCAGTCAGGAGTCTCATGGGAATGCGAAAATGTAAATGTGTTCTTTAGCAAACATTTATAGTTTTAAAGGAATGTTATTTGGCTAACGCTTACGTTCCACTACCAGGCCTCAAGGGGAAAATAGTTCTATACTTAATGGTTGGTAACCGTCTTTTCTTGGAGATCCCTTTGAAGATTAAATGAAGTGATTTTGTCTCTTACCTGAAATACACAAACAGAATAGAAATATGTTATAACCCAAAAGTTTCCAGAAAGAACAAAAGAATAGCAAGAATTTATAAACAAAGTGGATAGGATCTGCATTTCAACGAGTTTTTACATGCTCCGTTAATCGTTATTGATATACTCTTAGTTTTAAATGTAAGCTCAAACTTTACAATAATGTCCAGTTCGTTCTTTACCATTATACACTATTCCACATTGTTGCTTGATTATTGCCCTCTGGCATAAATTTTCATTCGTCATAAGTCATCATCATCTCGTATCATTTTCCATATTTCCATTCAACAGGAGACATGGGCTAATTTATATAACATCACCTATAATGTACATAGGTACTTACATCCATGCGCACTCCACGTTCCTTTGCTCTCACAGCAAGAAAAATTGTTAGATGGATGCAGGGGCGCAGAGAGAAAACGGTCAATTTGAATTTGAATGATGATGAGTTATAACAGCAACAACAGTGAACATTTTTAGTTTGACTGGTTGACTGACTATCTTTTAGTCAAGTATAAAAAAGACACTCCGCAACAACAATTCCTTCGATCTCTACTCCTCCACCACCGCAACAACATACGCAGCTCGACTCAGCATACCTATGTATACGCTCAAAGTGAATTAAACATTTGAATTGTTAATGAAGTGTGCGTACTCACAGTTCACTTCATAAAAGAAAAATTGTTAGATGGATGCAGGGGCGCAGAGAGAAAACGGTCAATTTGAATTTGAATGATGATGATGAGTTATAACAGCAACAACAGTGAACATTTTTAGTTTGACTGGTTGACTGACTATCTTTTAGTCAAGTATAAAAAAGACACTCCACAACAACAATTCCTTCCATCTCTACTCCTCCACCACCACCTAACAACATACGCAGCTCGACTCAACATACCTATGTATACGCTCAAAGTGAATTAAACATTTGAATTGTTAATGAAGTGTGCGTACTCACAGTTCACTTCATACGTATTTATTACTATACGTATGTGCGTTACTCATACTGCCTGTCTCAGCCTAAAGTATAATTCATCATCATATCATCAGATTTTTTTCCTTCTTACTTTGTCGATTTTCTATTATTTACGCTTGTTGGGCTGAAAAACGAAACGGGAAAAACTTTTACTTGCATTGCATCTCTGACAGTCTAGGACCTAGACTCTAGGTAAATAGCTATGCAAGAGAGGAAAGTTTTTGTTGTTGTATAAATAGAATCCAAGAAAAAAACTTGGGTTTTTTACGCATGCATGAATTTTCACGTATGTGTACTTCTAGTAAAACGTGAACTATTGCCGAGTAGTTGTTGTGGCGTTGGTGGACGTGGACACGCAAATCTAAACAACACACACATGTTGTTATTCCTTACTTATGCAAATGCTAAAAGCAATACACATTACGCATTTTAAGTAGGCTGTTATTTTTCACAAAAGTATAATGTGGGTGTATGCACATGTGGTTGGTTTCACGTGTTTTTTCAGGTTTTAATAAAACACTCAAAAATTCTAATTTTACTGCGAGAAATTCATTACTTTCCTACCTTTGTAACGCACTACCTGCATGTCTATTTTTAACATTTTCTCTCTCTCCGCATGATGAATATTTATTGTAATTGTGATGCATGCATAACGACAATAACTTGACTGTCAGCATCATCCTTCATTCTTCATTTCGATAAACCCAGCGAAATGTCTTCCTTGCATCTTCATATATATTTTTTGTCAATACTCGTCATCATTATCAACATGGTCATTATTATACGATTATACGAGCTTCATCTTTGAGAATATTTATGCAAATCTGAGAGAAAGATGGATGGGCGATGGACAGTTGAATTGAATATCATTTTCATTTCGCTTTTTTCTTCATCTTCATAGAATAACAATTTCTCTCCTTCTCCCTCTCATCTCATTGTTATTTCTACACAAGTACAGTACCGTTTTATCCTTGTATGTAGCAGCATTTTAGATGCAGGAAGGAAGGAAGGACAAGGATACTATTGAGCACCTGCTACGATAAAGCTCGCACTTGTTTTTTTAACGGACTAAGTAAGTAAAAAGGTTGTTGTGAGTAGAATATTTTAGCGGAGAGATGCATACTGTTTTATAATTGGAAATGCACACAGAGAATTTTTGACTTTGTGGTGGATGATAACCCCATCTTCTTCTTGGGGGATGCTCACTATACACTACTTCTAAGCTACTCACGTACACTCCACTCAAGCTGCGGAGACACACGCATTCCCTCCAATTCAATTCAATTCACTTTTTCGCCAGAAGCAAGAAAAATACTCTTCTGAGTACTGCATCAGCAGCAGCAGCGGCAGTGATATTTATTAATGTTTTTTTTATTATGAAAGCACATCCGGATAATATTATTCAACTGATGTGTGGTGGTGTGGATGGCGAGTGTAAGGCCTCCGGCTTTTATTTTTGTTATTCATTTAAATAAACATTGTATAACTGCATTGCACCACCGAATCGTCGTCATCATGATCACCATCAAAGCAGGCATATAGACCATAGAGCACGTACCCACTTAAAATTACGTATATAACCGGAGTCACAGCAAGATAGGTTCTCTTTGTCGAGTGAATCGAGAAAATGAAGAAGTTGAAAAAGCCAAGAAAATTTATTAGTTTTTCTTTTTATTTAGCGCACACACACCATAAGTCTATCTGGTGGCTGTCCATGTGTATTTAAATTTTTAATATGCAACAGAAGAGAGAGAAGTCGGACGGCGGAGTCAGGGTCTCTTGTTGTTGTAAATGTAATAAAACATAAAATGCAATATGCCACCAGAAATACGCACTTTATACGCATACGGAGATGAAGAAGTGCGTAACTTTTTAAAAGTGCGTCTTTCTTCTTCTCCTTCTGCTGCTAATTTGTAATGCATACACGATGACTTTTCATCTCTCATTCTTATAAATATATACGGTTTGGTTGGTGTTTTCCTAGCCAACTTGTTTTTCTTTTTCTTCCTTTTTTGTTCACTTGTTTCACTTTGTGAGTGAAAAATTCAAGGTCCATAGACACTCACTTCACTATATACTCATCTTCTAACAGATTTATTTCCGCTGACTTGACTGGAGAATATACAATGTGTGTACCATGCATGCGTGCATGTTACATGCATATAATACCATTTTCAACTTGCCTTTTGCCCATTTATTTACAAAATAAACTTTTTTTCTACGTCTCCTTTTCATTCTATTTTCCTTGTGAAAATTTTTCAGTACGAAAAGTTTGGCCAGTGTTTTCTCTAAATTTATACTACGTGCATGCAAGTCATGTCATAATATAGAAGACGTGGACTCGCACTGTTTATGTGCGTGGTAAACTGCCAAAACATTTTCCACTCTTTTTTTAAAACTCTCTAAAGACTTTCAACACAAAAGCATAAAGCAGCATCAGCAGCAGCAGTGTGAGTAGAACTAGTAAAGTAACAACAAAGCTTGGTGAATATGAGCTAATTATGAATTCAAATGGGTTTATTCAAAGAGAGTCAAGTCAAGTCAGAAGCAGGAGCACATTTCATTTTCACACCACGCATTCACGTATATTATATCTGCATAATAATAATAATATTTCACGTTATGTATCAAGATGGCATGTTATAATATTATGGTCTCTCTCCTCTCCCTCAACTACCCATAGAAAACAGTCAATAAATTACAATATTTTCATAATAAAACTGAAAGGGAAAAAAGTTGATTCTTTGACGATGATGATCATGATGATGTCTGAAGATGATAGTAAAATTAGCATCGTGATGATCAAGTCCATACTACATTCTTCAATGTAATAATAATGATACCATAAGGTTCATCTTCATTAAAGCATCATCATCATCACCAAAAAACACAAGTCAACTTGATCACAAGACTCATCAAAAGAGTGAAGGAATGATTTACAAAGTTTGCTTTAATAAAAATAAAAGTAAAGGCCAAACAACAACAAAATTCGTTTTTTCTTTACAAAATTACACGAAATAAATGTAAAAATCATCATTTCATGAAAAAATTGCTTGACTCTGGTTCTTATCACGATTAAACAAGCTCTCAAGTAAAAGGGAATGTTTTGTAATCCAACCAAGTGCACTACTACCCTTGCAATAATAATATGTAATGCAATGCACTCTGGTTATAATCATGTGCACGAGCAAAATAAATGAATAAAAAATGTATGTCCGAACCCAGAACATCATCATCAGTGACTTGACTTGATGATGATGACGATAATGATCAGTAGATAGGAGAATAAAAAAACAATATATAATTTGTAGTTCAGGTTGTATTACAAGCGCGTAAAATAATAATAAGAAAGGTGTTCTTGGTTATGCTACTCCTGCTTTTTTTGTTTTTCTGATGATATTTTTGTACTTCAAGTTTTTTTGAAGGTGTCAAAAAGGCCATTTGTTTCTTTTAGGAGGAATCATGATGATAGAGAGACCGTGATACAGTGACAAGTGAGGATCTTCCCCCAAAAGGAGAAAAATTTACACACTTTGAGTAAAACGAGAGATAATGATAATAAAATTTAATAAAGAATAAATTTACCCCCTTTCTCTCTCTCAACCTGTCTTTTGTACTGACAGGTGGACTTGGTCAAGAATGAGAAGAAAAAAAAGATCGGTTTCTTCGATTAGTTTTTTTGTCCAACCTCAGCCTAATGACCCAGTTACCTGTATGCATTTTCATAGAGGCTTTTTGAAAGAGTCATAAATTTTAAGATGGGACGACGACGAAACGATGATGAAGTAAAAATTTTAAAGATAGGCCAAGCCACAACGCATTTAATTATGGCAAGTAGTAGGTGGAACGTATGTGTGTATATGTGTTGGAGTTGAATGAACAATTAAATTAGTAAAAATCTCGCGTACAGCACAAGTTTATTTATGAGAAATATGGGTTGGAAAAATATTAATAATGTTTTGATTGGTGTGGCCGACCGTCACGATCATTAGATTGAAACAGCTACTTTTAATAAAAATAATAAAAATGTATACACCTCGCTAAGGTGAAGAAAGGAGGTTGGCTCTTGCTCATTCATTATTAATCTGCGCCTGAGAATAGAGAGATAGTGCCAATGCCAATAATAAAAAATTAAAAGTGATAAGCCAATATAGGTACATTATTGGATATTGGATTTTTTGGTGGGATCATTAAGGACCCTCCATTTTTTTCTGTATTGACAGCTTAGTCATGAAGAATGAAAAAAATGGAGGAGACCATGATGCTAGTGCTATGATAATACCTAATAATAATATTAATAATGCTAACTTTTGTTGTTGGCCACGTTGACATCACGCACGAATTTCCATAAGGAACACGTACACACATTGATATGTGTGCTTAATAAACATATTCGTAATCGTAATCACGTCCGTCCGCTTAGAGCTTTTATCGTTTAGATAGGATATATTATGGTCCTTGTCGTCGTAAAAATATGAAATGAGATGAATGAGGAAATAATGAGACAAGCTTTGTTGTTGTTGTGAACACTAAGCACTCTTTGATTGGATAATCAGTAAGAGAGATGGTGTATGTATATATTATGTGGTGGTAAATACGGTATGCAAAGTGCATCCTTAACTTTCATTCATTCTCAGCCGATTCTTTTCGGCTTATAAATTATTATAAACGACAGAGAGGAAAAAATGATGTCTCCTTTGATTTCTTTATTCCGATGATTTCTGATGCTGCTGACCTATTTATAAATTTTGTGGCGATGGTGTCACTGTGTCTATTTCTATCCGCTTGGCACAGAGAGACATAAAAAATTTAAATATTTGCCTATTTAAAGTGAGCATTCAAAAAAGACGAGGATGAATTCACACAGATTGTAAAAGTGTGTATGGAGAGGGAGTCCAATCGATTGGATTGATTTGAATTGAATGGCTAGTGTAATGAAGAGATGAATAGAGAGTTTATTACGAGACAGGTTTGTCTGATGACATGACTCTTCTGAATAAAGCTGAATATACTTTGAGTCTTTTTCTAGGAGACCGAAGAGGACAGTAAAACTGTCTAGTGTGTAGGAAAATGAGCGTGATTGTCCCTAGCTATTAATTTGCTAAATAAAATAATACGCAATGATGGCAATAATTGTAAGCTACATGGGCAGCAATATAAAAACGCTATTAAAACCAATTGATTTTTCTCTTAAGATGAGTAAAGTCAAATAAAACATGTATGAGAGTGTAGAAGGTGGAGAGAGACCAATCGATTGGATTGATTTGAATTGAATGGCTAGTGTAATGAAGAGATGAATAGAGAGTTTATTACGAGACAGGTTTGTCTGATGACATGACTCTTCTGAATAATGCTGAATATACTTTGAGTCTTTTTCTAGAAGACCGAAGAGGACAGTAAAACTGTCTAGTGTGGAGGAAAATGAGTGTGATTGTCCCTAGCTATTAATTTGCTAAATAAAATAATATGCAATGATAGCAATAATTGTAAGCTACATGGGCAGCAATATAAAAACGCTTTTAAAACCAATTGATTTTTCTCTTAAGATGAGTAAAGTCAAATAAAATATGTATGAGAGTGTAGAAGGTGGAGAGAGCGTGAAACATTAAAAGCTTGTAGTTTTTTTATGACTTGTCAAAATATTGCATATATTTCCCCATATACAACATACATTCATCATAACATAATTTGAGCTGAAAATAGCAAAGTGTCACACAAACTTCTATAATATAGGACCATATCAAAGAAAAAAAAAGAGTCAATGAAGAGGACGAAGAAGAGAGAGGTTTGTTTGTTGGTATAATGTTATGAGGAGTGAATGTAAACATTATTATTTTTTGGGTGACTGACTGGTGCAAATTGCTTTAGTCAAATATAAATGTAGTACAAGAACAAGCCAAAAAGGCAGAGCACACACAGAGTAACGGCGGCATCCTAAATACAGTATACACTGTACATTCATGCAATTCACTTAAGTAAGTAGTAAAGTGTGCATATTCATTCCTCATAAATCAATAACGGTCGTGTCTTCGACGAAGCAAAAAAAATTTTTTTGGAGAGTGGAAGAGTTGACTGACTTTTTGCTATATAGTTTGGTTGTTTTGTGTACACTGTACACACACTCTCAAGAGACATGAGTTTGTGTGAACATCATCATTATCCGCGGTGATGTGACGGCAGTGATGGCAATGGTGATAATGATGATACTATGTTATGACACAACTTGTAGTAGTATTTTTTACCAATACATTTTCCTTTACGTTACAGGAGTTCTCCGAGTGTAACGGTATTCCGATGCTCAGAATGATCATGCTGATGGCAATAATGGTGATCAGTGTAAAAAATTGCGTATGCTATTAGTAGAGTGGATGGGCAATTTATTTTTATATATAGCCAGTTATTTTTGCTAAAAGCAGCAGGCAGCCGAGCCAAGTGCAGAGTCATTTAAAAAAAATACATTCAATGTGCTGGTAATCATCTTCTCATCGTAATCATCAGTCAACCAATTTATGTACCTAGGCATACCTAGACGAGAAACTAGAATATCATTTCAGAGATTTTTTTCTTCTTCTCCTTTGATGATATTAAAGATAATAAGCTGTGTAGTTCAGCTGTGTAAGAGATGAGAGAAAATGTATTACGTATTGCATTTTTCAAGGAGGGATCCCAGCTGGATTTCATTCAAAAAGGATGAAGATGCAGTCTCTGTGTGTAATAAGCAGAGCATCAAGTGACAAGAAAATGCAATGTAGCCGTAGTATGCACTGTTGAGCAAAGAAGAATGGGAATAAATGGCAAAAAAAGAAAAACCGCACATGGACATGAATGAGGTAACAAGGTGAATTGAATAGATAGACAAAAACCGCAAAAGTAAACTTGATCTTCTCAGCACCACAACCTAATCACAATAGCAATCAGTGTGTGCGAATTGAATGGGTTTTAGGTATAAGTGAATGCACATTATTATGTAGAATGTCTGTCTATTATGATTTGCAGGAGTAATCAGTTATCTTTGCGGTTTTACTATTACTGGGCTAGTAGGGTTAGCATTAGAATTACTATTACGGTTATGTTTATTTTTTTCTAAAAATAAAATTGTTCACAAAAACAACTGTTCAGAATGAATCTGTACACAAAATACGTTATTCATAAAATGCTAAAGTTTCATGGTAGCTGCGTCTATATTGACTTGGTTCTCCAGTCGTTCCGTCGCCTGCCACATTTTTGTGTCTCCAGAGAGGTATGTATTCAAAATAGAATAGTGTCATGAACCGGAATGGACTTGCTACTAAATATATAAACTACCAATTTTTCCTCCGTAGGCTTTGAATGAATCTGAGGATAATGCATTTTAAATGAGATAGTCTGACCGTGTGTCCCACTGACTAAATATGTAACTGATTCTCTTTCATTTTCATTCGTTTATAAATAAATAACCATTTTGAATCCATTAAAAACCTTCCACTTTCCATAATATTATCAACTCATATCATATCTCCCTGCTTTCCACTCGTTTTATGAAAATGACCCGTACTTCTATTTTGTTGAACAGAGAGAAAAAACGTAATTTTCAGTTTTTATCTGCCAAGCTGAAATTCACTTGGGAGTATTTTTCCATGTAGAGAATTTTCAAGCCCATTACCGGCCCAGCTAACTTTTTCGACTCGTCAAGTCGTCGTCAGATTCAAAATTTTTATGAACAAAGCAATGAAAAATAGGATTGGGTACTGAATTATCCATGCTGAGTTGTATTCACTCAATGCGCCTTCCTGTGCCTGTCTCAAATTCCTTTTTATTTGCCCAAAAGAATGATTTCTTTGAGAGTGCCGTTTTTATTCAGAACAGATAGGGTTCATTGTCTTAGCTCGTAATAATATGCAGTTTTAAACAAAATGACTTGTGCTGAAGGAGGAATGAAGACTGATGAAAAATCTTTACACTTTTTCAACTCCTCTTCTTTGTAGCTGCTCAACACTTTTTTCTGTCGTTTTCGCACTCAATTAGCCTAAGTGGACTTGTTGAAAGTGAAAAATGCATGAAGACATGCACAATTTTCCTTCCTTTTTTTCAAGTAATTTGTCCATCTAGAGAAGAATCTCTCTTTTGTCTTAAGAGCATTCCCTGTATATTTACATACGTATCTATCCTTTCCACACACACACAACAATCTTCTGAATCCATTCAGCCAAGATGATGCTTTCCTGCTCGGATCCAGGGTAATTTACCAAAAGCCAATTCAAATGAAATCTTTTCCGAAAAATAAATATCCTCTCCTTTGCCATCAGACTTCTTGATTCCTCTCCTGTGTGTCTTGTCTAGTTCATTTTATACATTTTCCTTGCTACACCGTTTTCCTAAAAAAAATTTCACTGCTGCTGCTTCGTATCTCTCTCGTTGTTCTAATGACATTGTAAGTAAAGAGTTTTGACTCTGTTCCTCAACAAATTGTTAGGCTTGTTCTTATGGTGGCGCGATAAAGTGATGATGATAACAATGCTCGCTCGCATATATGGCTCATCTGCTTCTTTCTAAAGTGCACTTAGCACTTTACTGATTTCTTTTTTTTCCTTTCCATACTCCTTTCTGACTACGTCTACATGTATCCATTACATAATGTGCCGACAGACCTACTCTCAACTCTCAAAGAAAATATTTTTATTCGTATTTTTCTCTCAAGTTTCTTAAAATTGTGATAATTTTTATTACTTTACTTGTCTACTACTGACATATATACAAGTGTATTTACTTTTCACATCATCACCTATCCATTTTCCGTTTCCAACTTTTCCATCTAATCAACCTTTTCTTCCCACTCGTCTCGTCACCCACTACTAACCTATTTCTCTCCAGATGTATGCTTCTTGTTTGTTTGTTTGTGTGTGCGTGCCGGTTTGCTCTTTGCATGTCAGCACCACACTGTCACTCTTATTCTTACTTTCCATTTGAAAGCCATCAAATCTTGTTACAAATCACACTCACACCAGATTATTATGTGGGTGCGTTATCCATCCTGGCGTAATTCCCATCGTACCCATCAGAAACTTCCTAATAAAACTCAAGTTCATAATATACTTTTTTTCTACTTATTATTATGTATGCTTTTTCCCATATCTTTCATATTTTTTCTGAATGCCAGTGGCAGTTGCTTTTCAAGAAGTGGAAATCCAAATAATAAACTAGAATACAGTCACACGTACACTTTTACTTTTAATATTCATCCCCTCCCTCACATATTTTTTAATACTTTCTTTTTTCCAGCTGCCACTATGTATTCCTTACAGCAGACATCCATCCACCCCAAAAAGTTTTCACCCACAAAAGCTGACTGGAAATTCCATATGTGTAATCAATCACCATACATATAGGTATAAATCTTCTCCTTCCTTATTTGTTCCTCCTTTTGATCTTCTTTCCATGCAAAAAAAGTTGCTAGTTTTTCCTTTCATAAGATGCCATATGCAACATGCATGCATCATTCCATCCCACGATGTCGTTGTCCTCTCCCTTCCTTCTTATTATTATTCCCAAAGTCTTTTGTCTGTACATTTCTCACAGAAGAGGAAAGAGAAAAAAGGGTTGGGCTGGATTTTGCTTTCTGATGAAGGGCTACAAATATTACATGTATATGTGCCTAGGTATATAATACACACACTCGTCTTTTCCTTTTTCTCTCTATTCTTCTTTTCAAAGGAAACTTGTTCCTCACTCAGAAATGTAAAAATGTAACACAGAAAAATCACATGATTGCATTCAAAACAACGTCGCGATCCCTTCTTGAAAGTACATACATAGACACACACGCGCTTTGTCAGTGATCCATTTCTGTGAAAAAATGTCTCTCTGTGTTTCTGTTTCTATTATTACTATAAAATGTAGTCAATCTTATATATAGAGCAATGAATACAAGAGAAGAAAACGGGAAAGAAAGAATAATGGAGAACTTTGCTCACTTTTTCTGCGCTGTTTTGTTGCTCTTGTTTGTTTGTTGTTCTGCTTTCTTTTTTTCCTGTTTTTTTCTTGAGAAAAAGGGAAAATAAATAAGTAAACCAATGCTGATTCCAGGCCATCAGACTTTGTTGTTTTCCCTGTTTTGTATATACATATTTTTTGCTGTCAGCAAAATGATGATGATGATCATCATAAATATGTATTGCATTATTATTATGTATTATATTGTTTGTTAGGTAGTATAGGAGAAATATATGCACAAAGGCTTTATGCCTATATATGTAGATGATGTTACCATTTTTCCAATGAAATCTACCGAAACCCACCTACACCACCACCACTTGTTCCATTTCTACTTGTGGGAGACACTGGCAAAAAAAATGGTTGTTTCTTTCTGCAGCAGCAGCAGCGGTATATATATAGTTTAAGGGAAAAGAAAATGCAAAAAAATGTTGGGAAAGAGAGCTCATAAAAATGCGCGTATTCAGCTCACACACACTCCTCACACTAGAAGAAAGGAAGCTTGTATGGAGAAAAGAAGACAAAAAAAACAGATTGGTTTCGCAGGATTGGTTTTTGTAGGGTAAGCCTTTGCTCTACAGTGCTGCTGTTTAAGTTGACGAGTCGACATACTTATGCTATACTACAATTTCTGAGCTGCTGTTAGTAGGTAGTTAAGTTTGGGTTTTGGGAACACCACCTGCCAATGATCATGATGATGACGATGAGGGTATCGGGTTCTAAAGATGATACCCTTTTTTTCTCCTGTTGAAAAAAAGGAAGGATATAGAATCCCGGATAATCTTCTTTTTCCTCTCTCTCGTTGTGGAAAGCTTGTAGTGGTGGCGGTGGTGAATGCGTGATATTTTACCAGTGGTTGGGAAAAAGGACACCAGCACCAGTATTAGACATTCTTTTTTTTCTACACACAAAGTTTTTTTCTGAGTGCCATCATCATCGTCATCACTCTGGCATGGTAAGAAACTATAAGGCTTTAAAATACGTGAGTTTTCTTGGTGGTGAAAAAAGGGTCAGGATTCAGCAACACAAGTAGAGAAGAAAAAAATTACCGATAAGTTGCTCAACATTCAACGCAATTTTCACTTTCACTTTTTTCTTCTCCTTTTTATGGAACCCTATTTCTCTCTGGTCTTTTTCTTTTTTTGCGGAATTCTCTCTCTTTTCTCACTTTACCTGGCTTTATTTTTTAAGAAGACTGAGAGCAGTGTAGCGAAAAATTACGTATTCTTTATTCTTCTTTTCAACAGACAACACGACGACGACAACGACGAGCAACTTTGTGTGTAGTAGTTACCTTTCTTCTTTACCTCAAATACAATTTGCTCCCAATTACTTTTTTCTCCTTCTTTAGTGAAGAGATAGAAGGAGTAAACATGAAAGCATTCAACACAAAATTCTATTATTTTTCTTTCTTTTCTTGTTTTCTCTCACCATTGTCATCTCTTTACTGTGAGAGAATAGGGAGTTAGTTAACTCTCTCTATGATTACTTTTGCTTGCGTACTTACTTAAATGAACAAAACTGCCAATAATGCATAAAATGGATGATTACATGCATAAATGAAGGTGAGCTAGATGTAATGCGGGGCTAAAGATAGAAGAGCCCATTTCCGAAGAACACAACAAAAACTCACAAAAATTGCAGTGGCTGCTCTCAATATTGGCATTTTTTTAGCAACAAAGAAGGTTAAAAGCGAATAAGGGAAATGGGAAATTGAAAGATTTAAAGGGTCCCTCGCTCCTTTATATACCATTGCGGCACTGCCATTTTCTACGAAAAAGTGAGTACGTTCAGCAAACAAAACGAGAAAAGGGTTTAATATGGTGTGCCGAGTATTGCGTTGTCTTTTTTTTGCGTTGATCTAATTACTTATTTACCATTTCCAGCAGACGTTTTTGTTACACATTGACTCAAACTCCCTCACAATTTCCTCTCCAGGAAGGATGAATAGGTATTGAGTTTTGAGTCTTGTTTGAGTTGACTTGAATGAGAGAGAGAGGAAAAGTGAGACGTAAGGCATTTACTTAGGCACTCTCTCCTCAAGTCATAGTCCTCATATTATAGTCATTAAATATGTTATGAGTCCTCAGAGACTCTGCTACACACTTAAAAGAAAAAGTAAATTAAACCAGGGAATAAAATATACAGTCGTCAACAAGGTGGATGGCTGTTATGTAACTTGCTAAAGCTAGCTGACAAGCAGTAACATCTATTTTTATGCCATCATCTACAAGCTCACTCTGGGGTCTCTGTATAGTGTGCTGTGAGTTTTGTCTCTCTCGTTTCAAACGAAAATTCCATTAAAATAATAAAATAATAATAAACTCGACTCAAGGATTTTGTAGACAGGCAGGCGGACTCACTTACATACGCACTCTTTTTTAATTTCCACCCACGCATTACATACCCCACACATGGATCTGCGTGACTTCGAAAATCTGAGGGAGTGAATGAAAGTGAAGCAATAATAGCAATATTAAATTGAATGGCGATAATTTACAAGTTATGTTACGTGTACAATAATAGCAGCACACACAATTTCAAATCATTATGATTAATTTTCCTCCTTCTCTATTCACGAAAACTGAATAAATGGAGGTGTAACAGAATGGGACTGGTGTGATGATGGTGATCGAACTTGTCATCAAGCCGTATCATCATTTATTCTAAGAACTAAACAGAGACTTGTCTTTTGTAAAAAATATATATATATACAATTTATATTTTGTTTTGGCGTGGTTTGGTCTGCTATTGATATGTGGCTGATGATGACATGACATGATCCAAAGCAATAATAGCAATATTAAATTGAATGGCGATAATTTACAAGTTATGTTACGTGTACAATAATAGCAGCACACACAATTTCAAATCATTATGATTAATTTTCCTCCTTTTCTATTCACGAAAACTGAATAAATGGAGGTGTAACAGAATGAGACTGGTGTGATGATGGTGATCGAACTTGTCATCAAGCCGTATCATCATTTATTCTAAGAACTAACAGAGACTTGTCTTTTGTATAAAAAATATATATACAATTTATATTTTGTTTTGGCGTGGTTTGGTCTGCTATTGATATGTGGCTGATGATGACATGACATGATCCGTCCGTAGTGGTGATCAAAATGATTACAGCAAACGACGACAGAGGATAAATGGCTAAAATAACAATGTATCAATATAAAAGTAAGGCGTGTTCCCAACTCCCACCTTTTCATCATTTTGCAGAGCAGCAGCAGCGATAATATTGTGATGACCAAACAGAATAATAATAATAATAATGTTTGATAGTAATGAGATTTCTATGCTGTCATCATGATGATCGCGTTTGGTCGTCCTCGCTATTGTCGTTGTCGTCGTTTTAAATGTCGTGAATTTCAACACCCTCCTTCTTCACGATGGTCTATTATAGAAACAGAATCTGCATGCAAAAAGGATATCATCGCCGTTCATCATGGCATGAAGTATACCTAACCATTACACTATATTGTTAGCTATTGTTTTGCGGTATAGGTTATTTTATAGCCAGGCATCAGGACAAGATGAGATGTTGGTTTTTGGTTTGTGTGTGATGCGTTGTGTGTAAGATAAAGATCAACAAACACGCATCACGCATTTATCGCATTCGATTTTTATTCGTATAAAATGAACATTAGAATATTAAAGTGTATTTTGCAAACTTGTAACATTGACCTGATAAAATATATATAGCAGCTTATGCCCATCATTGTTTCTTTTCACTGTTTTTCTTCTTCTCCTCCTTCCTTTACTTTTGAGCAGAAATGTAAACATGTCTGTTATACTAATATAATCATCGTCGTGGCACAAGCCGCCGCCACAGCCACTATTACTCCTGCCAGCCAGCACAAAAGAAATTCAACCAAAGAAAAAAAATTGCACGCCTTTGCTTCATACAAGTCCATTTTTTCTCTCACGCTCAACCCTTCAGAAAGAGAGAAGCTCAGAGAACAAAAAAAAACAGTCTCTGTGAGTCTCTACGCATTTTTCTGCTACACACACGGCATTTGTCTACATTCCCATAAGTAAGTCGAAAGGAGAACAAGAGCAGAGCAGAGAGCTATACGAAAAAATTGCCAGGAGCAATATGATACGCCAACTCCGCACACACGAGCGACCGTCTTTATTTATTTATTTTTCTTGCTTCAGCTTCGCATGTCGCCATCATCATTGGCATTCCTTAACAATTTTCGCACTATTTTACACTACTAGTGTGGTGTGCGTATTGCGTACTGACTGCGTGGCAGTGGCAGTAGTTGTATGTACTACTGCACCGTGCGGTGAATATCTTATACCGATCTATTTTGCAACACTTTTTTTTATTTGTATTCGGTTTACATTTTCATGATGGATGATGATGATGGGTATAAGAGGCAGTGACGAGTGAGTAGGCTTGTAGTACAAGATCATAAGAGTAGGCGTAGTGCCTCTCTCTTTGAAAAACAATAAAAGTTGCGAGTAAAATATCCCGTTTTAATAATAGTCGTAATAATAGTTGGAGCTATTATAGATGTATATGTAGTCCAAAGCGACAGAGCAACAGTGGCTGTAATATTTTTGCTACTGACTTTTGAAAAATGCTATAATGTTTTTCCTGTACACAGGTATACGAATGGCATATATAACCGTTTAAAAAGACATTTGCACACTTATAAAAATGGGCGGGTGCGCCCAGAAAAAAAACTGTGCTGTTATTACTATTACTTAAGCTTGTTTGTTACATTTTAAATATAATAGGTAGCTAGGTTTATAAGTAAAAAAGCAGAGAGGAGGAAGTCAGCTGAAATAATAATAACTTTTTTCAAAGAAATCATTACTATTATTTATTATTAACTGAGCACGCTATAACAATAAACGTTAAATGATTTTTTTTAGATTTTTTTATTCTTTCGCAGAAGGACGAACGGATGGACAAAATTGCTACTGTACAAACTAGATTGACTATTACGCGTTTTGCGAACCATTGCAATTTTCTCTTCATTTATCTTTTGATGGTACTCATATAATACCCATATACACAGTAATAGATTTTTTTCAAAGATTGTTACATGTGTGCGGTTTTTTTTGCAAGGATAAAAATCGATAATGTATTCCCCACCCTTTTTAATTCAAAGGAATAAAACTAACTTGTTGGTAGGTCGAAAGTATATGGAGTAGAGAATCAGCTCTAGAGAGATGATGTGAAGGACTAAAGGGAGCAGAAAATTGAATCGAATTAATAGTTTATTTCATTGGCTTGACTTTGATCATAATGATCAACTAGGTTTGCATGCAATACTACTTTTGCTTCGATTTTCTAGTTTTTTGGAAACAGATTGCATCGTGACGTTTTTTAGCGCAAATAAAATGGTTATTTTCAACCCAATTTTATAGATTTTGTGTGTGTATTTTCTGCAAATTTTATAATTTGCCAAAAAGACACAAAATATAATATTGTTTACTTGAAACCAATAATTCAGATTGGTACAAATGCCAACATTCCAATCCACCACTTTATGTACACGTTTTCTCCATCATACCACCACCATCCCAATACGAGTATGAGTGGTGGTGGTATTACTGTAACAAAAGCAAAAAAATAGAGAAGCGAACGCCAATAACAAAATGAAAAACTAGCAAAAGCAGCCAATTTCATGCTTTTCCCAAAATAATATTTTTTCTCCTTCTCCTTCTTCTCTTTCTCCCTCTCTGGCTTCCCATTTTGTGTTCTCAAGCGAAAAGAAGAAATGGCAACAAAAAATGCTTACGCCGTCTGTATACTTTACCCATATTATAGTGAGTCGCATGTCACTCATTCAATTTAAGTCAATGTGTGTGTGTGCCTTCCTGCCTGTCTATGACGCTAACAGAGCTACGCACTCTTTTCGCTAAAAAAGCTTGTGTTTGTGTGTGTACTATGTGTGTGGTGGAATCCAGTGAATCGTGAAGCTTTTACTGGCACACCAAATATAAAAAAATCAAGTCAAGTAAACCCACCATCGCCACCAACCACTATACAGCTACCAAAAACATTTCGCACTCTCTCAAACGATGAACGACACTATATATTCTCCCATCACATGCACAAGCGAGACAAACCTTCCTCGCTTTTCTATTTTCTTTTTTTTTTGCAGTAGTAGTGGTAGTACAGCTATAACTACCGTGATGCAGATAGTAGACAGCAAGCTAATAAAATATAAATGAATCCATCATCGTCACCAGAGTTTCTTCAATCCCAGTGGCATATGAAACAATAGCACATATTCAGTCAAGAAGAATGATCTCTCATGAAGATCCGCATAATTGACACATATTCTCTCTCAGAGGAGGAGAGAGAGAACGCTGCCAAAAAACATTACCGTTTGATTATCGTCATCATCATCGTACGCATTTTACTACTTAATTTTCAAAGGACATTCACTTTAGCTATTTGGCATTACACGAGGATTTTATAGGATGATGGGATGAAAATGCGTAAGGCATAATAAAGTAATGTTATCGTATAACATCCGCATGTCGCTTTTCAGAGTTCCTTGTTCCTCGTGACATGGTGGTCTATTGGTCTGGTGTGCTGGTCCCACCGCCAGAGTCAGGTCCCAGATAAGTACATAACGTAATAATAATGTTACCCTTTGTCTGTGTCATGATTCTCATGCTTGCGCTGGCAAAAAGCCTGTTTCGTTTGTTCGGTTCACCGCTAATGCATCTCTGGCGAGTCATTTGTAACGTGTGCGTATGTCCGTACAAAAATTTGTGTGTTGAGAATAGAATTGGTAGAATACTACAACCATGCATACACTCTGTGCGCCGACTTTGAACCGAAGAAGATGAAAAAACTATGAAGAGAATCTCTTCTCCTTGTCTTCTTGTGGTTATTGCTGGTGTCTGATGTGAATGTCTACTTACCTCTACGTACTTACGTCATTTTTACCCATATTACACCTTAGAAATATGCAAAGTGGGCAGAAAACTCTGCGGAATATTTTTTAGTTTTTTTGAGAGAGAGAGAGCTTTGGTTTCCCTTGTTATGTAGTAGAGCAGATGAAAAAGAACAAAGATCATACAGTAGAAAATGGTGTTATTATGAAAAAGCTTATTATCCTACAAAATCCATGCTACACGATCTAATGTGCTTATGTGCATGTTTCATGTTACACATACGTTCTTGGAAGAACGTGGTATCTCATCTGAAAAAGCTTTAACCATCATCGCCACAACACAACAAAAATAATGTTTTATGATGTCTGCTGCGTATGCTTCTCATACATTTCATCTGTGCGCATACACACAAATAACACACCTTTTGTTGTTGTGTAACTGGGTTTACTACCCTTTCGAGTGCCGTATTCTAGGACTACTCAACATACATATTTTGTATAGCTATGCCGAATTAAGTAAGGCAGACAAACAGACAAATCATAAAAGTAGCTTACTGCTGCTAGTAGCAGAATCTCTCTAAAAACAAAGTAGGAAAAAAGAGTAAAATCCTTTTATATAATTTTTTGTTGTTGATGTTTGTATTGTAACAACAGCAGCGGTAGTAGTGGAGTGGTGGTGGTTAATTCAAGAATCATTTTGCTTGAGAATAATCATGAATGCACGAGGATTTTACACCCTTTCCTCGTCCTCGGCACTTCACTGCATAAAAAGATTCCTCTTTTATGTCATTCATTTACTACGACTACTGTGAATGCATGCATACTAGTGGAAATTTTACTACAAAGTAGGTGTAGTATTATGGAATCTGTGACAATAAAAGGAGGAAAAGGCTTTTTTGGCTATAGACGGACGGCAGCAGCAGTGTTTGTTTCCTCGTTTTTTTATATTTGCATGCATTATTCAGGGCACACTCTCACTTCACTTCTCAGGACTGCTACTACTCCTTTTGGTGTGGTGGTGTTGGTTGAGCTAATGCACATTTGACTACTAAGCTGAGCATATATGCACAGTGGATACAATGTCGTGTGTTTGCACTTTGCACAAATACGGACCATAAACCGCTTTTAGATTAGAGACGGATGAATATGCTTTTAGATTAAATGTAATTTTATGTACGAGAGGTATATTTTTGAAAGAGAATAGGAAGGCTATTCAAGGATTTGTCAGAGTTGAGAGTATAGTTCAGTGGAAAAGGTATAGCAAAACTGAAGTGGAAATTATTGCAGACTCGCAATCGCAATAGTGAAAAAAATCATTATTATCTTAACATGACGAGAATAATTGTTGCGGGGATAGACGGTAAGTCCGGTATTTCCTGGATTTTCATTTTTCAGATTTATACTAGGATGAAGGAATCCGAGATATTTTTGAAAATGAATTCAGATGAGCGTGAAAAAACGGTTGATGCGAATTATGCAAGAATGTTGGTTTATGCAAGATATGGAACGGGATATTTGATTATTTTCCAGTCTGTTTGCTTTTCAGCTAGACGTTTCATGTTCTTTCTTGGGTGGCGCTTCGGATCAGTCCAAGTAAAATGACATTTTGAACGCAATTCGCATACAAAGTGTAATCAGCAAACACAGAGAAAGAATGTATATGGATGGAAAGAGTGCTTGTTTGAGAGAAAATCATTATAGAATACCTACGCATTGGACAAACAGTTGGTGCTGCTGGCACTAAGCAATAATATTTACTTGCTACTAACTATACTACTACCATAGAGTAGTTATATTATGCAAAGATTGTTTAATATATGAATGGAAAGAGTGCTTGTTTGAGAGAAAATCATTATAGAATACCTACGCATTGGACAAACAGTTGGTGCTGCTGGCACTAGCAATAATATTTACTTGCTACTAACTATACTACTACCATAGAGTAGTTATATTATGCAAAGATTGTTTATTGAAAAAAATATAGAAAAATGGAAATGCGTCGCGGTGAGTGAGTATGGAGCATATGATGATGATTTCATGATGATCATGCGGATGTTGATTCCTTACTCCCTAAATCCCAATTCTCACTACGTGCGCCGTATTTACGTACCATGTGCATGTACATACTTTTGTATTTATCACGTCACGTCAGCAGAATCTTCTATCCGGTTTATATTTTGTATTTTTCTGGCTTACGCTCATTCACTTCACTAGAGTCACTCGAAAATCCTCCACTACTCAAAATCATCTTTGATGGTGTTCATCATCACATAAATCCGAAATTGTATCGTTTCATGAAGTCCAATAAGTATGCACGGCAGCACGCACCGGTTTATTTTGCAAAGGATCATACATAAATACATACATCCGTATATGTATAGAGAAAAAGGGAAAAAGAAGATTAAGTACACAAGTGCGAGAGGAGTATACATATAGTGAGGAGAGTGGATGATACGACATGATCAGAGATTCAGTACGGTAAATTCTCAGTCGGATTTTCAAGTGTGCACCTAGTAACATCGCAGCACTCAGTAGAATGCATCGGTTGGTTTGACATTGTCGCTGTTTTGTACCCAACTATGTATGTACTTGATTATTTTTTTGTTTTTGTCCCCACTTCATCATATATTCTCGTACTTTACGTATTTTAATCTGGGACTACTTGATTTGCTCTCATTATTTAAGCCTCCCACATTGACAAGGAATGATGAATGAATGAATATGCGAATGCATTATGTGTTCGCTCCCGGTACACATAAATATAAAGAAGAAAACTTCAGCCATAAAATGAAATAATAAAGTATCGAAAATAAGTCTTACTGTAAACCAAACAATTTTGGTAAAATGCCTCAAAATTGCGAGCAACGTTTACGAACTGATATTTGTGCAGACCACAATTCCACTTTGTTGTTGAGTTTAATGTTGATCAACGAAAGAGTGACATCTTACCTGGAAAAAACAAAAAAAATATATAATTAGTCATTAGTGCATATATGTATATACGTATATCTATGTATTACCGCGTTTTAAAACTAGACAGGATTTTCACACGAGACGCGTCTACCAGACTGACAAACTACTGATATCTACATGAAGTACTTATACTCACAAATGATTTTTCTATGCACCCTTCTACTAATAATAATAAATAATACCAAACGAGCAAGTCCTTTCAGTTTATTCTTCTAGCTCACTTGTCATCAAAAATCATTCCATTTCATCACATAAATTCTCTCTTTTCCTTTCTCATCATTCATTTTTCTCATTTTTCATAGAGTACACACACAGCGACAGCGTCGACACAAAAAACAAAGAGACAAGTAAATCAAGTGGTGGAGGCGGTGGGATGCAGACGATGCTCGTCATATTCATCATCAACTTTTTTTTATATTATGAAGCTGTCCCTTTTTTCTCCCTCTCTGTATTCCCAATTCAACACACTACACTTATTATTATACTATTACTTATCATCTGTTTCGCTAATTAACATTCAGCTCACACCAATACTATTACATTCTGTACTTGCCAAAAATCTGTAATAAACAATGAACTGTACAAATTAACTAACAGAAAAGGAAATAGTTGCCGTTTGTACAGTACACACAAATTCCTTTTTATCTTTACTTCACATGTGAGTGGTGTGTGACGTGTGTGTGTGTCGTAATCTCAAAAATCACACATGCCCACAAACACAAAAAAAATCTTTAAACAAATTGCATTGCTTTTGGTTAGATTGAAATTATTAAATCATACACACACAGACAATAATAATCACCGTCACCACAAAAGCGAAATTAAATTTAATTAGCATGTCAGCAGAGAAGAATATGCCTCTGAAAAGAGAAAACTTTATTACCATTATTTTGTTCATTGCAGCAGCAAATCTAACAAGCCAAAAAATTGTAGGGTTTTGTCCTTTTATCACATTTTTTTTGCTTGGCCGACTAGTTAGCTTATTTGATTCATTTGAATTTGATTGAAGAATTATTAAAAGTACTTTTTGTTTTTTGTGTGTATGGGTTGCGTTTTGTCATTGACGTCGACATAATATAGTTGCTTATTATACAATCATAATTTCTCCCCTTTGATGAGTATGTTGACTGATGAGGCATCGGTTATTCAATCCCAATTTAATATTAAAGCTCACTGAATAAAATCCTTTTGAAACTTGTTATGCAATTGCAATAATCTTTCAGCTTGGCAGTAAGGCAAGCGTAAAAACTTTCAAAAAAGCAAGAGAAAAATTGTTTGCCACTTCATATGAACCGAACAAACCAAATCGTATAGATTGGAATTTGAGTTTTTATTAGAAAAATTCGATTATTTTCATCATTATTATCGCATTGCAAAGAAGCGTAATATCATGTCTTGATAATTTTCATGATAACGACCATCATCATCTTCTCTCTCACTACTACACTGCATCTCTTATTCATTCATTCATTCAGTTTTTGTCGTGATTAAATTTTTTTACAATAATAATTACATTTTTTGAAGAAAAAACTTGTTTGCATAAATAAGTAAAGGGTTAAAAGGATGTGTGTGCATGTGTGTGGTTTTTGGTGAATGGCGACGCTTTTTATATAGCCATAAATTTTCATATTGGCAATATAACATCAATTTAAGGTGGTCAAACTGTAATTACCTCAAAACGAACTTATAATGAATAAAATAAAATGAAAAAAAAATTTGAATGAAGAATTTTGGTAAAAAGTGATGTGATATATGACTAGGCAAATGACTACTGTCAAATGTTCTTTTTCTTCTTTTGTGCTGATAACAAAGGCCGACAAAAGTGAAATTATTTTGTAAAAGAAGAATAAAATTCAAAATAGCAAACGCTTATTGATAAAATAAAATTTATTGCTTTGTAATCATTTTTACGTAACATAAAAATGCAATATTATCAATCATGTGCGTATTCACTCTTGCATGACTGCATAATATTATCTCTATCTCTCTTCCTTCTCTTCTTTTTTTGAAGAAAAATAGCAGGCCATTATGCTAATAAAAGTCATCATAAACAAGCGAGTTGTATTGTTGGGGAGCATTGAACCAAAAAAGGACAAAATTGAAAATTGTGATGATAAATGAGCCAATTAATAAAGCTTCCCAAAAACTCACATCTTTCTCACTAAATTGCATTTGTGCTGCACCATACGCACCAAAAATGCATTAGGTATCATCATACACATTATAATGTATTGTTCTCTCTCTGCAGTTTAGATTGGCTGAAAAGATCTCTGGAATGCAATGTAATGCACACACAGGGAAAATAAATAATGATCAACAAAACGGTACACATAGCACAGTGTGGTGATTATCATGACATGATCATGGCAGAATGCAAAGTCATGCTCGTGCTCATCATTTTCATCATCAGCATGATCAGTGAGCAAGATCACGACGATTTCACCGATGCTGATGATAATCATGTCGTTGATGTTGATGCGGAGAATATATTGAATGATTTATCTTTTGTTGTCGCTGTTTATGTCGAGTTAGTCTCTTGGTTGAGGGTGGATTGGGTGTGCGTGTGGAAACTTGGGGTCGGTGAAGACCAGAGAGAGTTTTAAAGATAAAATTTGTTGTGACGTGTGCAAGTATCCACACAGTGCGTGTGTATTTATATACAATTTTACTTTTATTTACAGGGAATGTATCCATCCACAGGAGAAGGAAAGGAATCTCCGGGAAATTATTTTATCTGGTCTGGCATGTTTTCCGGGGAGGACGCCCGGCACAGCCAACATGATGATAAGTAGTAAAGTAATCCATTGGAAAATTCCAGTTTTCTGGTTTCAAACTTTATTTCCCAAAAGCTCCAAAAAGGTTTTAATCATCATCATCATGATCGGCAGTCCATCCACCTACCGCTACTAACAACATCCCCCTTGGCCCTGATCTCCGCATATGTAGACGGGAATAAATTAATTTATTTCCAGAGCTTTTCCAAAGTAAACAGAAGGAGAGAACAATGAAAGTAAGGCAAATGCAACAACAAGACAAAATGCATCAGGAAAATCATTGTGTGTCTTTGTCTAGTTTTCCGGGTCCTTTTGGGGGTAATTATGTGGGTATTTGTGGGTACAAAGAAATACTTTATACTTACTCTTGCTGCATTTACTTACTACGACAGTATAAGTAATTCATTAACAACGACGAGAGAGAGAACTCATGCTTATTGTTTGGCTTAAAAAGTAAACAAGAACAAAAGACGAATGAACGATGATGAATGAATGATTTAGTTGATGGTGATGTTATTGGTATGACTGGATATTTGGGTGGTTGTACCCAAAATGGAAAATTTACATAACCAGAAACCAGAATTAAATCTCTATTGGTGGTTTGAATGGATAAGAAGAAGAGAAGATGGATAGGTATACAATTATCCAATCTGTCTGGCAATAAAACGAATGAGGAAAAGTGAAGTGAATATAGTAAACTGCTTGAGTTGGATTGGATTGAAGGAGAGTGCAAATATGCAAATAAAGAGTAATAAGATGTTGCCTGTGCTTATTGCTGTGCTGTTAAGGCATCATCATCAGCATCATAATAATCATCATAAAACACACACACACATCAAATTACAAAGTTTGATATTTTGACGAGCTGAAATAAAATAAAATGAGATGTTATTTCTTGGCGGGGGTGGTGATGATGATGATTACTATGCGGCAAGAAACAGCATACATTATTATATGCCTTAAATCTAATGTGGTCGTTGCATATTTAGTTTACTATTTATAGCTCAACTTTGGTAGTAGTATTATTGGCCTAGGCTTTTGAGAATGATCATGATACCAAAGAGTTGACCAAAGTAGAAAAGTTTTCCAACTAATTTTCTCCGCGAGAGAGATTAGCAGCTACAAAATTCACCACACTCCTCACTCTCTCTGACAATTTTGTAACTTTAAATTGCTTAAATATTGCTTTTACATTACATTACACTATACGCATTCTGAAATCACAACAACACAACAGGAGCCAGGAAACAGATTTTCTCTCCAGAATAAGAAAATTAGCCTAGCAGACATTCCCTCTCTGCCTGTGTGCTTCTTAAAATATTCCATTTATTTTCCAATGAAAGGAGATTCCATTATAATTACAACACAAGACAAGTAAAGTATTGCAGTGTGATGGAAAGCATGTGAAACCACCCTATTTACCCTTCAATTAAATAGGAATAACATTAATGTAACGTATTTATGTAAATTTTCTCCAACCAACCACCCGCACCACAACCCCATCTCCATCTTCACCACCACTACCATCACCACCGCAATGTTCTAAGAATATAAAATGTGAGTCGAGTTTGTAGCAAAAGTAAAATGTAACTAATTTTCTGCCAAGTTTAGCTTCTTACATAGTCATCATTATGATCATCATCAACATTTTCTCCTCTGTTATACTATTACCTTGTTGATGATGAAGGAGAAAAAAGGGTTTCTTGTTTCTCCACATCTGCACACTACACTCCTCCTGTCACTTCACTTCACTTACATCATTTACATCATCCCATCAAGCAACACGATGCGGATGAACAACAGAACAACAAAGCTAGTCTTTTTTCCTTCCTCCTCTTCTTACAAAACATTTCATGTCACAAAACTTCTCGACAAAATGCACTCATTCATTCATTCCTCAACGAAATTACTTGAAAATGCCTTCACTTTGTTGAACTTGTTTCTTTTTTGGTCTTTTTACGACCGCTTATATCATCATATCACTTTCCCTACACAAACTACTCATCAGACTCATGCATGTATTTAGAGGAGTTTTTGCGGGAGAGAGGATAATGTAATACGGAGTCCTTCACAACTGACGTGAAACAAGAAAACAACCAAGTTTGAATTTCTTTCCGAGAATTGTTGCTGCGTTGTTATGTAAAATGGTTTTTAGTGAGCATTTTAGTATGTATGACATGGTATAACGGTTAGAGTTACTTAAGAAATCTAAACTGTTTTTCATTTCGCTTTCATTTGGTTTTTCCATTATACTACTCACAGACACAAAAGAGTGGCAGAGTAGTAGTTTGCATGCTTGTCTTGTATCAAAAAATTTGTACGAGCCCCCTTTCCTCTTTTTCCTTTTTTGATAATGATGACTGTCAGTGTCAACTCAATTAGCGTGATCAAACAAAATTTTCCATCTCATTAACACAACCGAAATAATACTTCATAGCAATCATAATAACAAGGCACTTAACAAGGAGATGACGTAAAATTTCCTTTTGAAAAATTTACCTAGCTAGCTACTTGAACCAATGGTACGTACCAATTCATTCATAATATATTCTGCTACTTTCATTGAAAACCCACCATAATGTGCTTAAATCTTTTTAGGTATAATATTTTCATTTTCAAGGAATTCATTTTCGAGGGGAAATGTTTCTTTAAAAGTTTCCTTCCGTTGACGTTTATATAAGTTGAGGACTATACATGAATACAGATTTACCGTACATTTTTTTCCTTTGTAACATGAGATTATGAATGAAGTTATATTGAGATTCCGTTTTAAAGGATAAAAGCAGCTTATATTGAAAAAGTTATACAATCTATTTTTATGGCTTGTGTGAAACTATACAAATTGTGATCAAGACAGGAATAAAGAGAAGCTTGTGATTTATCAAAATTATTATTTGGACTGACACTAAAGCGGTTTCGGCATACATAATTTATAAATTACATACGACACATCTTTTTGGCACTGTGATAACCAATCTTTTTTTTGGTACAATAGAGACTTGTCTTATCATTTGACAAGTTTACTGACTTTTAATGCTTACTATATTATATATTATTTCATAAGCCAACAATAATTTAATGATAAAGAATTTCCATTTTTATTATAATTCACATTTTACCAACGTTTAAGAACCTTGCGTTGCAGAAAAAATTTCCATTTCGTGTCTGGAATTTAAAAAAAGTAAAGTCAAACTACTAGTCTGTCTCTTTGCTGATTTCTTTCTTTCTAAAATTAAAAAGCAGAGCTATAGTGAGTGATTAATTTGAATGGAAAGGAAAGATAGAGAAAAAATTTAAAATGTATATCCCTCCACATGTATATATTTAAAACATGTTAAAATGTTCCTATTAAATGGAAAGAAGCTTTTTCTTCCTTTCTCGTCGTCTTTTCTCTTCTTCTTCTTCTGGTGCTGTGCGTTCGTGCGTGTGCTGCCTGCGTAAAAAGGATATTCTGAAGCAAGAGCGTTATATAACTAGCGCACAGAGTGAAGGGAAAAAAGAGAGAAAATCCTTTAGCCAATTACGTTCACCCGGTTGGATCCAAATTAGGAAAAGAAACAAGTTGAAAAGGATGACGACTACAACGACAACGAGGACGATGGAGGAAGGAAGAAAAGTAAAAGTAAGTAAGTGTAAGTACCACACAGTTCTGGGAAAATAAATGAATGAATGAGAATGAATGAAAGACTTTCCAGTTGGTTTTCTCTCTCTCTCTTCTTCCCGTACTGATGTGTGTGGTGCGGTCTTCTACAGACCCCGGAGTACTTTTTTCGTAATATAGCTATTTTTCTACAGAACGGTAGCAAAAAATATCCTACCACTTTCTTCTCTCATCATTCTATATGGCATTGCATGTGATGATGTCAACGACAAGCGAAAAAACCACACACATACACATAATGCCATGCAGGGAGAGTTGTAAGCAGCAAAAAAAAGTCTACACACACGACGAGGACGACGACACGACATGGTTAAAACCTCAAAGCGACCATTTCTCCTTTCTGGAGAAGAAGAAGAAGAACACAGCGTTCTGGAACTAACTGGAGACTGGAGAGAAGGCAGAGCAGCCAGAGTATTTTCTGGTCTCTGGTCTGATTTTGCTTTTTTGGTTTGGTTTCCCTTCTCTGTAGACATGCATATACCTATATATTTTTACTTTGAATTTTCTCCTAGTACTCATTCTCCTGCTACTTTACAACTTTTTCCATTCATTCCTTATTTTCTCAGCGTGTGAGTTTTGAATGCACCTATATACTTAACAAGTGATGCATGCACGCACTTAGAGAAAGAGAAAGGACACAAAAATATACACAAATTCGTATACTTTTTTCCTCTTTTTCAATGGTACTGTGTTTTTTGTTCTTTTTTTATTCCAAAGAAGAAAAAAACAAATGAGTTTTTCCGCAATGCGCTGAAAACACAAGGCAGGAAGAGGAAAATAAGAAGAAAAAACAGGTTGGTTCAAACTGTTCAAACGAATAGAAAAGGCGTCGATGGCATATAGATATGTATAGGCTGGAGGAAGAGAAACGAGCAAAAAAATGAGAATGCTTTCCATTTTTGCCAAGAAATAAAAAGAAAAATCGCTTAACATTCCTACTGGGATGGAAAGATGGATAGATAGATGAACGGATGGATATAAATGTATATACGAAAGTATAATGTGTGGAGTCAGATTTTTTTTCAAGATCTGTTTGTGCTATATTTTGTTGGTTTGTTCACTTGCTTTAGTCCCAGACGAAAGAGAGATATAGCTAGATAGAAAACAAAGTCAGCAAAATCCTGCCAATCTTGACGAGAGGAGATGAAGAAAAAAACCAGTGACGAGTGAGTGAGCACGAACAAAATAGCGGGAGAAAATGAGGAAAACTTATGGTCTACTGGATATTATTATGGATATGCCATTTGGGAGAAATGATGATCCCATTACATCACTGTGTGTAATACATATGCCATGTTGTTGCTCTTATTATCAATCTCTTCTTTTCTTGTTCACAGATTTTATCGAATCTTTTTTTAAAAAGACGCGTGTCTGTCTATCTATTTTTTCTCTGTGTGTAAAGGGCTCCTCCTCTGCTCATTTGTTAGATTTGCGGTGGGTGTCACTGCCAAAGCTAACATTTATTTTGTCCAACAAAAGCCTTTGCTCTCAGAATGTATGTGCGAATTGCGTATTTATTTGTGCGTGCGTGTGTTTTGTCTGTAGAGGAAAATGAACTCGGGCAGAACAAGAGAAGAAAAAAAGTTTTTTTTATTCTTTGGTTAGGAAATTGGAAGATAGATAAAGCTAGAGAGAACAGCTTGTCTCTCTACATCTTTCTTGACAGAAAAGAGAAAAGTTTAAAACAAAAAAATGCTAATACTATAAGCACCACACAGTATACCGCGCCACCATATCATCCGGTCGGGCGTGCCAGTAGAAAAGGGGAGAGAGTGCCAAAAAATCTTAAAGAAAGGGTGGCAAAACAAAAGCATTTTTGTTTTGTGCTGTGCTCTTGTGACTCTGAAGATGCACATTTTTTACCGGGGACAGACAGGAAGGAAGAAGAAACACGCACAAAATATGCAGATGCGAGAGAGTGTGCGCATAAATAAACGGAAGGATTTTTATAGCACCTTTTACTTTTTAATTGAATGGAGATTGAACAGCACGAGTCTTAAACTGAAAAAGGGCACATTTATAAACATTGTCGTTCTTATCGGCAAACCCATTGAACTTTTAGAAAATAAGTTTGTCAGCGAATTCGTTTACGAATGTGACCAGAGAGAGAGGCGGAGGAGGAGGACAAAAACGGTTCTGAGACAAGTCAAGACAGAAAATGTGACGATGAGATGATGATGATCATCATGTTCCAACTATTCCAGCCAGACGTAAAAAGGACCATTTATCACAGTAGAACGCACAACATTTTTGCATCATCCATTCATTTCCTACAACAACAGCAGCAGCAAAATAATGTGCTTTTTTGCAACAATAAAAAACTGTTTAAAGCAAGATGTCGTGTAAGTTCCTTTACTACTATTGCTTCACAAGATTGTAAAACAGCTCATCAAGAACACCAGTCAAGCAAAACAAAACTTTTGCTTCTTTTAACTGAGAAAACTCTTTTAATCTTTTGTTTATTTCGCTTATGTGTGTTGTGACTACACTGCCGACTACAACAGAACAACAGCAGCATTCACACAATCCAAACAGACATTTCCTCAATTTAATTTCATTCTTCTCAGCTACTTTTCTCAACATCGTCATCATTTTGTCGTTTATTCAGAAAAGCAACAGGAGTGAAGACGACAGAAAATGCGTAAAGTTGAAATGCACATCAAAAAGCAGCAAAAAAATCTCCAACTTTTTTTCTTCATTCCATTAACATTTTTTCGCCATTTTTACCAGTACAGTCGCTATTTTTATTGCTAAACGGTTTGTTCTTATAAATATGCTTATCTGCGTGTGTGTGCCTGTCTGACTGCCTCTATACGTTTGTCTATGTCAATGCGTATTTATTTGTGTATAAATACATTTTTTTATCTTAGCATCATCCCTAATGGCTTGATGATCACTATCATCGCACATACTCATCAGCCAACATTTTCACTTCCGTTATCGGCATCCTCATCATCTACTGCTGGCTCTGACTGACTATTTATCTGACTATCGCAAAATGACTGTTGCTGTCTGTCTTTTTACAAGCCAAGATGATGTTTCTGTGATGTCGATGACGACGACGACAAAGAAGCAAACACACTTGAGTCTCTTGGCTTGTAATGTCGGATCTTCTTGGCAGGTTTTTCCTCTTTACTCAAGAGTCAGTGATATGCCGGGTTATTTGGCATGAAATGAAGAGAAAAAAATGCATAATATGTTATGTGAATTTTGCAGTAATGGGGCATTAAACAGTTTTATCTTTTTACATTTAGCCAGTCACTCACTCATCCGCCATAAAGCCATCAGATCAAAAAAAAGCTCTAGAAATGATTGCGCGAGCGAGTGAATGACAGACAGACCATCAGAGAGTGGGAGACAATCAAGAAGACCTGTAAAAATTGACGGCGTTTTACCAAAAAGAGCTAAACCAGCAAAGTCATCATGTCAACTACAAATATAATGACTTGTTCATCTCATCATCATTCCCAGTTTTCCGGTTGAATAAGCTTATTAACTCTGAAATAACAAGGGTATAGTGATCTGCCATTATTATGCAAATGTACAGTCGTGTCCGTGTTACTTAACACCTCCACCTCTACTTTACTAACTAAAACCGAGTTTAGCTAATCATATATTTTGTTTGTCTATCCATCTTTCTCTACCTCTCTGCAAATATTTAGAAGAGAGAATTTTTCGACAGAGAGATGGATTCTGAGTTTTCTCAATATTTACATTTCAGCTCTCAAATCTCCAATGCTGTTCTAAGTATTTTGAATATTTGGTTTTGGGAAGTTGTATGGTTTTCAATGTTTACTTTTTTTAGGTCGTCTTCTCAAGAAATTCCTTAAAAAATATAGCAAACGGATCTTCTATTTTCATTTCACATGAATCGCTAAAATAATACCCTATTATGAAGTAAGGTAGGTATATACTTATTTTGTTTACTCTAAAAAATCTTAACAGGCACCAGCCATGCTTTTTTTGTACGTTGCGGAAAAATAATATTATATTTCACTTTGCTAATGATGGCCAATCATCGCGGTCTCGTCTCATTTCTTGTGAAATAATTTTCGTAAACATTGACTTCTTATAACATACATTATTTACCCAGAAAGATCGCAACCAACCTTCATCATTGATCCCATCACACACTCACTTTGCAACAAAATTTCACAGCTCATTGTTACCTCTCTCTTCTCTAAACAATGTCATGATGGGGATGATTCCACATACCGTACAACAATATAATGCCTTGTAATCATAGTAGTAAATAGTATGCTCAACAATCATAATAACGATAATGATTTTTTTCTCTGTTCCACCTGCGGAATACTGATGATGACCATTCTCATCATTTTTCTATAACAATGCGTCGCACACAACAATGAAAATGTCTATTGCTATCCAAACGTATAACGTACCTGAGTCAATACTATTGCATGTTTGGTTAAATAACAGTACAACATACAAACTACGTATACTCTTGTGTGTGTGTTATGTACATACAATCCACGCTATCACATGCATTTTAATGACAACAATAACTGCACAACGTGTTCCTTCTCTATCGTCATTGTTAACTCTGCAAAACTGTCTACCAAGAAGCGATCAAGGTTTAAGACTTGACTATCTTTCTCAGAGCTTTCCTGTAATATACAATACACACAGACCAGACACACAGCAGAGTCAGTCAGGTAGATAGATAAACATTGAATGTATTTGACCAAGAGGAGTAAAAGCAACGGTTTTTTTCATCCGTCCATTCTTCTTCTTCATTGACTGCTCAGTACGCAGAAAACTCGCTGGTGACGGTATAACCATCGTCATCATCACAAAGCCAAGAAACAAGCCCAAAAAATTTCATACCTTTTTTCTCCACTTACTTTTCAATACAAAATCATAATATACACTGCAGAATATGCTGCTGCACTACTTCACCTGCTGCTATCCGTATTAAATGTACTTTATTGTGTAGTATAAGCGCACAGGTAGAAGAAAATATATGATTGTTGCATTTTATTATCTCTTTTACTCAATAAGTTTCTTCTACCATCATGTGAGTGAGTGCTGAGTGTAAATGCAAAACTGGAAGAACCAGTTTTCCTCTTTTTTCTTCTACTAAACATTTTATCTGGTCGAAAGGTTACCGTCCCTTTCTACTTCTTTTGACTCTTTCTTCTGTGATGAAGATGACCAAAGACTACTTACTACACAGTCATTTACTACTACTACTACTGCTATAGTTCTTCCTATACACAGAGAGGAGAGCACGCATAGGCAGGGTTTTAAAAAGACATTTCATTATAATGAAACTCTTATAATAATAATAATGATAATAAAACTGAATCGATGATGATGAAGAAGGAGAAGAAGATGAAGCAGAAGGCGACGAGCAAGAAAACTGGTAAGTTTTACGAGGACACCACGTAAACCACACAGCAGAAAATTGCCAAACAGACAGAAGCAGAGAAATATTATAACAATGTTGGTAGGTAATGCATAGGGAAATATAGGTATATAAAATATATATCGTAATATCATTTATATTTTTTATGTATTCATCTTAGAAAATGTTAAGTAAGTAGTAAGTAAGCTTATGTCGTGTGAGTGCGAGTGTAAAAATCTTTTTTCGCCCTGAAGATATCAAACCAAGCCAGAAAGACTAAAGCCGGCTTACATAGAGGCTCTCAGCACACCAGCAGCAGCACACAGCATCTTACTTACTTTTGCACGACAAGCTGCTTCTTATTTATTCCACTCTGTGATCCTGATACTCTCTTCTAAGGTCCTGCTGCCTGTCTCCTCTCTCAACATGATAATATTTCTACTAGTGTTGATGATGATGATGTGGAGGAGGAGGATGATCAAGTAAACTTTTTTGTAGGGTAAAACGAAAAAGAAGCCTGAAGCCCATACAAAACTTGCCTATAAAGCGCTTGCATGTTGTAAAGGCTTCTGTTTCAGTGGGCAATGAAATAATACACAATTTACATAAGTTATATAAAAAATATCATGTTAGATCCAAGCTTATGGAGAGACAGGTAGACATTTCTTCATTAAGTATTGTACAAAATGTTATTATTCCGTGTATATCATTATTATTAAAGAAAATGGTGGTTAAGGTGGTATAAGTAAATTATACTTTTATATACAAAAAATTGCAATATAGGTTCAGAGAGAGAGAGAGAAGGTGGGCGGAATAATGTAATCTTGTATGTTTGTATACATATCTACCTATCTGCATATGCATATTATATGGCGTTCTTGGTGTCAGAAGAACCAAACACCGACAGGCAAATAAGCACGATAATATTACTTTTTGAGAAAGTAGGTAGCGGAATGCAAATAAAAAGAGTTGGAAAAATTGTATAAGAAATACATGTATTTCTTTGATATACAAAAGTACAAATGAATATTCTAACACTTGCTTGTTTACTCCATTGCCTGTTTTTTTGTGTTGTGTAAGATAATCGGTTTGATGTAACTGTCTCCTTTTTTGCGGTTGTAGTTGTATAGGTACATATAGTATTTAGAAAAGGTGTTATATTAATTACAATGCATACTATATACATTTTTAATATTAGGGCATTTGGACTTTTTTGTGTGAAAACGCAATGTTACGAAAGAAAAAGTGTGCAAAAATCAAACAGTGGTATGACGGGCCTCAAGGGATAATTGTATTTTTTTCAGGAGAAAGAGAAGTTGGGAATTTGATCTCTTGTTTTAGAGAAATAAACTTTGAGCTTACATAAACCTGGCAAAAATAACAAGTAAGGAAAACAAATACAAAGATAAAAAATTATGGAACAACGGTGATGGTGATTAAAAGATGGTAGTTTTATGCTGTTTTGCTAGTTTTTTCTCTTCATATTACTACTTGACTGACTAACATAACATTCAGTTAAGAAAATTGAGTTTCCTTTTAGAAATATTGCAAAAAAATAATTAGATATATGAGCTGTTGTGAGCTTCTTTTTGATCTATAGAAGCTTTTTCTGAAAGGACAGAAAAAATTTAGTAAAACTCAATCACGTTAATGTACAAAAAGAACCTTAGTTTGACCTTCTTCCGGATATGATATGATATTACACATTATTTACCTTCGTTTTATGTTACATGATCGTACTCGAGAAGTCAAATACCCGGAAAACTAATCTTGAAGCATGTAGTAATGTAGTATAGTAAGTTTTAGGACGCAATGACACAAAACGAGGAAAACAAACTTGTTAATGGATTTCTTTCCGTATTCGTGACAAAACTTGACAGGGAAAGCAAAAGGAGAGGAAAAGACACGAGAGATGAAATGAAATGCACAATATCATTGATGTACAAAAGGACAAAAAGCATGTCAAGTCAAGTGTCATAAATATCATGTCAAATAAGTTGGTTGATACAGAAAACCCATGACTTGTTTACAGAATCCTATAACATTCTGTCATTGTGCAATTATTTCGGGTTGTATTATATTCACCCAGTTTTTTTCTGATTACATCGATTACGCAACCTATATAACTGTACAACTAGAAGGGAAAAAATGTTTTCCACAAACATTATTTTAACTCGTTTGTTCACTTAAAATACCTGCACATGAAAAGCTTTAAATGGCTTAACATCCCCTCTCGCCTCTCACTATGGTGTGTGGTTTTGCTTCAATTAACAGAAAAACAATTCAATTTATTTTTTTACATTCACGAAATAGAAGCACCCAAAAACTCTACAGAAAAAAAAGTTTCATTATTATCAAGAAAATGAATCGACCCAAAACCAGAGTCGAGTTTGTAAAAGTAATAATAGCCCTATCGGCCACCAAAAAATTATAACAACATAGCACCACCACGCATCATAATAATCACCGATAAAAACGCAGAGACCAAAGAAAAAAAGAGACCAAACCAGGTTGAAAATAAGGTGCAGTAGTAGTAGCACAGAAAAAATAAGAACAGGAGCAAAAATAATTATAAGTTTTGGTTCAATGGAATGTAGGACTTTTTGTAGTTAGTGGTGGTGGTGGTGTTGTTGCTTCTAGACGAGAAAACTGTTTTGTGTTTTAACTAAAGCTCACTCCTTTTTTTAAAATAAAATAAGGCTAGTTAAAATGATATAATGCATGCAAACAAAAAGCTACAAGCCATCATGCTACCTAATTCTTTTAAAAATCGATATTCACGCAGCTTGTCGTCTGTGGAGAAAAAAACATTTAAAAAAGTTTATCGGTTTTCGCAGAACTACGCGATTAAATGTCGACTGTTTGGCACCCAATACTGTTTATTTTTCGCCAAAGAACGAAATCTTTTCTAGATGTATATACTGTACTCAGATATGTACAATAGGTAACTACAGTATTGCATGCCAAAGCGCACCAACCTATTCGCACACTCCTCTCATGTCATCCCTCTGTTCAATTATAAATTGTTAAGAAAGGCCAAGGGTTAGGAGGTACTAACGTAATAAGGCAGGTGCTCAGAGTTCCTCCGTTGTATATTGAGGCTACATAACAATTAGCATCATTCAATCATTCATTTATTACCAGTCTATTACGTGTTGAATGAACGACTTTTTCACAGTTCTGTTTTCTGGCCTTTTCCCCGTGAAAAATACATTGCAGGAGTGAATGTGTTGATGTTGACATGCTACCTTGGTGGTTATATGGAGGTGTAGTAAAAGCATTAGAAAATTTTATAACCTTTCCTTCCTACACTCCTATTCCAACCGAATCCGATCCACAAATCCAAGTCATGGGAGGAAAATAAAACCATTAGATCGGTCTTCTTGAACAAGTGGTTTTTTTTCTCGGCGGATTGGGCTCTTCTGTCACACAGTGGCCACTCTTTTTTTTACCTATTTAGTTGCTCAGCTCACGTTCAATGTTTACACAGACTTGCTTCTTGGACAGGCGTTTTTACTACCTAACTAACCGTCCATCTACCTGACTACTATTTCTGTACAAAAGTTACACATTGGCTATTGGCTTTGGCTCTGAAAGTGGACATAAATCTGACTGAACGTTTGAAAAATGGAAAAGGAGAAATCTTTCCAGTTCCAAATGGAAAACTTGTTTTTCACTTTAATTTTTTTCTCACATTCTCTTGGCTCTCCATTTATACAGGTTTGCTGTTGCTGTTGTTGTTTGTGTGTAGGTGCAGCAAAAGCAGTTACATTAGCTTGTTGTCTGACTGATGATGGTGAGTAAAGTGAATGGTGTCCAGTGCCAGTGACTCAGAATACAATACCAATACTATAACACTACTGGAATGGATCACTCAATGCTACACTCTTACACAATTGAAATAATGCTTAGAATGGATGGAAGGTGAGAAGAAAAGCAAACTACTTTTTCGTAACAAGTTTGGTTGAGTTTTGGAAATAAAAGCACCCAAACTGCAACACGTCATGTAGAATTCATTGTGAGAATGATGATTTGGTAGTACTGATGTGTCATCATCATTGATCAAGTGAACGAATTCAAGTAGGCAATAGTGGCAGATGCATTGGAAAATCTAACAAACCACTTTTTTCTTTGCAGTTGACAAAAGGAACATTGAGAAGGATGAATTAAGAATGAGAAAAAAATTATTTATAGGTGACGCATCATGATTCTTTATTCTCATTGTCGATTCTATGTAGCCGCGGTAGTTGATTAATCAAAATCTGAGTAGAAAAAAGAATCCCGAGCGAAGACATTGAGACTGTTGTGTAATTTAAGCACATAAATATGTAACCGACTATGACCAGCNAGAAAAAAATTATTTATAGGTGACGCATCATGATTCTTTATTCTCATTGTCGATTCTATGTAGCCGCGGTAGTTGATTAATCAAAATCTGAGTAGAAAAAAGAATCCCGAGCGAAGACATTGAGACTGTTGTGTAATTTAAGCACATAAATATGTAACCGACTATGACCAGCAATTTGTTTTATGACACTTTTTATTGTCACGCTGGACAGTGGAGAAGGAATGGCTGCTGCTCTGCTGAAAATAAAATATTATGACAATGGCAATGGCAGCTTTTTGGTGATCGTTCACCCAATCAAGGAGACTGAAAATAAATCCTGCTGCTTTGTTCTCGCAATACAAATTTAACAACAGCAGTCAAGCTGCAAGCCAATTAATCAGGTAAACCAATCCGGCTGCAGCTCAAAGCTAGGTGACTTTGCATGCTGTAAGGTGAAGACAGCAAAATAAATGACTCGTTTCAATTTTCATGTAAATTAAAATAAATACATAAAAAATGTTTAAATGGAAAATGTTACGAGAGAACGAAAGTAAATAAATAGTGTGTGCCAGAGTTGAACTGTGAGTGAGTTAAATAGTTGCTTGTTGTTAGACAAATAGTAAAATAAATTGGATATATATAAAACAGTGATTTTATTAAAATGGTAATTTATATGGTCACGACGAAAGTAGAAAAAATAAAGGTTAAACTTTCCGAAAATAAAATCTCAACTCGATTAATAACCGTCAGTCAAATGCATTCTATAAACAATTCAATGCAGGAGTAGTAAAGTAGTTTTTTTAAACTTGATACTTCCCTTTTATAATTCATTTGATTAGGAAATTTCCAAAATTAAATTGAGAAGCGTGGATTAAATTTCCAATGTCTAGCTCATAGAACTTGTTTTATTGGAGCTGGGTTGCTGTGCGGCTACTAGCCAGATGCTACTGTCAACATTTAAAACATTGACTTTGACTCTATCTAATATTGATTGCAGTTTAGTGCTTACCTGGCTACTATACAAAAAACATTGCATATAAACGACCGCATAAGTCACAACTTGTAATTATCCATATAAACTTGATGCGACCAGTTATGCAATGTTATTATCATGCAAACAATTTAAGCCCGAGTATTTATTTTTTTATTTCATTTTTTACTAAACTCTTTTAATCGATTACATTTTATTTTTCTACTCCAACAACATTACACCTTATACATTTCTTGCACTTTTACCAGTTCCCTGATCTGGATTGACCTTAACTCGTAAAAAAGCTGGAGAAAAGCACACGCACTTGTAGTAAAAAAATAATAAATACTAAAAGAATAACTTGAAATGAATGGACCATTCATAACGTACCTAAAATGTTCTATCATAAACATTATTATTTTTTTTGCTTCTTCTTTCTATTTACTGGATTAATTGGCCCAGCTGGAAACCATGCACTCTGGAAGAAAACCAATATTAACTTCCATACTTACTGCCGCTAGGAAAAAGAATCCAGACACACATTTATTTTAGTGGTTCAAAAAGAAAAACAACAAGTCACGTTAAACAATTTTATATCCTCTAAGAAGAAGATATCGGATGAGCTATCAGATAAATTTTATCTGCTACTCACTCTCTCTCTCTCTCTGCTCTTATGCTATTCTACCTGTCTTCCATTTAACCTTTTTCCTATATCAAATGTGTATACGTAATACGTATTACGTATATAAAATAATGTACGCCTTCTTCCTTCCTGTTCTTGTCTGACCTCCTGGAGAGTACACACCAGCAAGAAAATATATGATATCCAGCACCACCACTCATCTTCCAGCAGCAGAGAGTCCAGTCCAGTTTACTCACTTTGAAATCTTTTCTGGGTGCTTCTCCCCATTTTTTTCATTCTTCTTGTTTTTCCATCTCTCATATTTTTTTCTCCTCCTTCTTGTTCATATTTACTTTTTACTTAGAAAAATGAGATTTTTTCTCTTCCTCTTTCACGCTCACCCTCTCTCTCCAGCTATTCTACCACTTGAGACCCCATATAACTCTCTCTCCCCACTTTGTTTGCTTTTCTTTTTTATATATACCCTTTTTTCAATTCAATTCAGTTTGTTGTGTTATGGTATTTTCCGTTATGACCATTTATTGTAGTATTGTGCAAAAAGTGCATTACATCATAGGTTATGAAGGGGGTCGGATTATATACACACAAGCCAGTCATTTTTTAGCCTTTCTGTTTTTAAAAAAAGTTTTCTCCGTGCAGTGGGTAAAATTGTTTGGATTTATATTTTTCACTGAAACTACTACCAGTCATATTAAATCATCTATCTATTTCTATCCCATTTTTTATGGAAAGATCAAAGGGGAAGCAAGACAAGCAGCGTGAGCACAGAGAATGGCCATAAGGAAAAAAATAAACTTTTCCATTAGTAAAATCTATAAATTTTACAATATATATTTTTTTCTCTATTGATGATCATCATCAGACGATGTACAGGATAACGATGATGACGATCAGGCTTCAAGTTGAACACAGGAACTTTTAGCTTTTTTTCTTATCCTTCCTAAACTTCCTTCCTATCATATCATTCACAAGTACACTCTGTATGCTCTCTGCTATTGCTCCCCGCCTCCTTGTCGTGAATAAATCAGTGATTTCTTTTCACAAGTGAAAAAATAAAACTTTTAGCAACCATTTCGATCCCCATTCCATTTTCATTCAACCAGCCACCCGCTAACAAACTGGCTCGCTTAGACATTTCACTTTACTAACAAGTACATTAGATTCAAAATATAATTTAATAATGTTAGGTTAGTAGTAGTAGATGTAGAAGCAGCATCAAAAGAGCAGCAGTTAACCAACTTAATCTACAGCAATCTGTATGCATGCATGAGTGGATTACGAAACTGGAAGTTGGACCTTTTTCCCTGGAAAACTTTCACTTTTTTTCTCCTCCCCAATTTCCCCTTGTGAGTTGGAATGGTTATAAGCTGAAGCTAATGACTTTGAATGTTATGGTCTTCTCCACTTCACTCTTTTTATCTTACAACAAGAGATTCTCCTCTCCTGTTGTTGTGTGTGATGCAATTCAAAAGTTCAAAATGATCGCAAGTCCATTGTTCGTAAATATAGTGCATACACTGCCTCTCTAGACAAGTAAAAGTGTATTATTGAGTCTGGCGGCGGCGGCGACTCAATGGTGGTGGCCACAGCCCACTTTACGATAATAACAACAATAAACATAACAATTTGCAGTGAAATTCCACCACCACCAACCACTATTGCTACACAGCTCCTGTAAATAAAATAATCTCACTCAAGTTGATTTTCATGAAATTCTATTTTTATACACTTGACTGCAATAGTCGACCAACCAACGAAATCAAATATCATCATTGTATTCACATTACTTTGCTGTGTGTGTGGTGGTCCCAAAAACTCAAAGAAATTGTTTTTGTTGTATATCCTCAGCTTATGCCCTCATCGTTCTGCTTGCTTTCTCTCTTCTTTTTTGAGGATTGGATTATAAAATGGATTACTATTTGAAAGAGAGCATCATGCACCACCACGACCATCAGACCATTACAATCATCGTCAATGCATTTTCATACGCACCCATGACACACAGACATTATACAGCAGTCTAAACTTTTGTGTGTGTGAAAGTGAAAATGTTCAAAGGAATGGGAAAGGGCAACATATTATGCGTTCGTTTGTGTATTCTCAGATGAATAACCATAAGCAAAAAGGATATACATAGAAGGGATGACTCTGTTTTATTTCATTGTCTTGTTTCTTCTGTGATATCCACGAAAGAATCATCCAAGCAGAGAGAAAACTAAACCAAAAGAATATACATAAGCACAAGTAGCACTAGTGTCAGAACAGAAAGCAGAAGAGGAAATAAAAGGCTTTTAAAGTTTTCACTTTAAAATGAAAATACAAACGCATTATTTTCCCTCTTCCTACAGAAAACAGCAGCTACTACTTTACAGATTTTAGCTAGCTAATGTCCTCTTGCTGTAGAATATGATGAGCTGAGGATGATGCAATAAAGTTGATGTGAGGGTACTACGGGTATATATTCATACATGCTTAAGCTTATTCTTGTGGTTTTCCGTGTCAGGAAAAAGGAAGAAGTACTACTGGCTGAGATGATGATGGTGACGTGTCATACACCACCACACTATTTGCACAACAGACGGAAGACAGTGTGGAGAAAATGGGTTTTACTTTCCTTTTCTGTACCTCTTCTGTATAAATAGCTTTTACTTTCTTTTTTCATATTATCATATAAAATAGTGTTGAGGGACTCTGAACTGAATGAACGTAATAAATCACAAAGAGTTTAATAAAATATTACACGCCCTTGCATTAGTTACGGACCACGGAATCTCATTCCTCTCTCTCTCTCTCTCTCTCTCTCTCTCTTTCTCTTGTATAATCTGTTATTGTTCTTTGGGTAAAAGAAATACAAAAAGTGCATTTCACATTCCTCATAATAATCTTACATAACAACAATGCCCTTTATTTTCTACGCTGTTATGATCCACCAACCAAAAAAGCCAAGTGCATATTATACCACCACCACACACCATTCCTAGTCATCAAGATGACACTATGTGTAGTATGTGCCAACTTGTTTTATTATTTTGGTGGCTTCCTTTTTCCGCTCTCTACTTTCAAAGTGAAAATTCTCCTTTTCCCTTTTTCACTCTTACATACTATTCTTGTGAACTTCACAAGAGAGTGGAAAGAAAAAGGAGGTAAATTGAAAGTGATATCTGTTATGCAAGAGGACTATTGTTATGTAAGGGAAAATATATATTCTATACATATCTATGTGACAATGACAATATTCCTAAAACGTAATAAATAATAAATATGCATGCGTG
>JAHZMV010000865.1:0-16900 GCA_027743765.1 Coecobrya sp. COE2
CGCACTGATTCGCAGCAGTTGGTCGCAAGGTACGACATAAGTGTGTTGTGAGTCGAGAAAGCAAAATGGAAACTCAGAAGTCAGAGAAAGATTGCAAACAATAAGTTTTAGGACGATATACGATATATATGCCCTATATTAAAATGATGCTTAAATGTAAGTAATAGGTATATACCAAATTGGTAGTAAACAAAAAGTGAGGATAATATACAGTCACAGAGAGAAAGATACTCATAGCAGACAATAAGGGATGCAATGCCATAAGTTGAGAATTTACGGATTTTAATCTTAATCTAGTTTTCCATATCCTCTTTGTTCTTTCTCTCTTTCTCTTTGTTGGCGGAGATTGCCTGCATTCTGTGTACACAAACAAGAGTAACTAGGTCCACATGCTACATGTAGTAAGCAAACGCTAGCAGAGAATTGCTTTACGTGTAGGCATAAATAATTGTTGGTATTCAACTACATAATCTCATTGAAACGTTCCTCCACGCACACTTTTTTGGTGTGAGTCAGCCTAGCCGGTCAGAAAATTGTGTTGGCTATGGGCTACCACCGTTTTGACCGCCCATACCATAGAACCACCATATCACCACTATCACCACGCCATTAATGCAGAATGCAACTCATGTAGTAAAACTCAGGATACCACTGATGAAAAGGACAGTAGAGAGAGAAAATATAAAGTAAAACCCATCAAGAAAATGAATGTCTTTTTAACTCCATCTTTCCTCTGTTCTTTTTCTACTGCTTTCTTCCCCTCGCAGCGTACTAGTTAGCTTGTAGCAATAATAGAGACCAGAGGAAAAAGGAGAAAATAAACTTTTTGCGCTGAGAAAGTGAAATCACGAAAGTACCTGAAAACATATCCAAATAATAATATAGGTATACCAAAAAGTAAGGGTTATCGGCTACACTATTAAAAATTTACCAGGAGAAAACACGCTATGCGAGGGCTGGTGAATAGGTAGCACAACACTGCCGCGATCATGATGATGACCATACCTTTTTTATCGTTGGCTACTACTTTTGTACTTTATTATCCCTTCTTCTTGAGCCAGCAACACAATAAGAGTAACTATTGAAGTGACTGTTATATCGCCTGCTGCTGCTGCAGTGATGACCAGAGCCAAATTCACAAATTAATTCGATTGTCAGACAGCTAGCAATATATAGTTAACCAGTGGTAGAGTTTTAATCTACGGCTGTGTACCCTCGACACATTTACCATTTTCATTCTCATTTTTTTCTTCCACTGAACACAAAATCGTATTACTGAATTGATCACACTTTACTTGTCAACCAACCACCTCATTTCTTTTAGTAACCTCGAGCCAGTCTGGTTCTCAATAATTGCTCTTTGCTCCATAATCCAAAAAGTGGATAACTGCATGACTCTGACTTGACTCAAGATTGATTATTTGCCACTTAAATTGCTAAACTGGTACCAGTAGTAGAAGAAGTTTTATAGTGTTAAAATCCTCGCTCGTTAACTACTATGAGAGGATAATATGGGGACGAAGAAAAATGTCAAACCCATTAGTCAAACCCTTTAACTTGGTCAAGCAACTAAAATTATTGGTTCATTCATGGAAGAATACCTAAAATAAAAAAGAATAATACGATCCATTATTATCGGCTAAAGCAGTATACTATAGTGGGTAATTGTAAGAATAGAAGTTTCAGAGTAAATGCAAGCTACACATTCATTTCTCAGTACTAATGATATAATATATCGTATTTTAGTAATGTAGCGCGCACACATGAAGTGCTCAAAATCTTATTTTTTTCTCCGACTTTCTCCTCTTTCTTTCCTTCTCTCTCACAGAGACAGGGACACAGAACTCGTATTCTAGTGACAGGCATTAGTACAGCTTAAGTTTTTTTAGTTGACTGACCCATTTCTCTTTTGTAGTCGGTGTATAGCTTGCATTACACTACGCATACACACAGTCAGTAATGTATGGAACATAAAAAAGATCTCTTGAAGGATGGGGACTTATTATTACCATTATTATGTGTTGTACCATACGAACAAAACGATTACGTTGTGTGTGTGTGTGTTATGTTGCTCTACAGAATCTCTTCTTGTGATGCTGCTGATGCCGGTACTTGGAATTTTTTCCTGACTTTCTCCTATGGCATTGCTGATTGTCATGTCTTTTTAGAAAAAAGGCTAAGGGCCTAAAGGATAAAATGTAAGGGAGAGAGACAGAAAAAATACCAAGCTACCATACTAGACTTCTCTTGGAAAAGTCGAACAAGAAAGATGGTTAACGACCATCTTTGTTGATGTCCTTCTTGAGAGAGAAAGAGACAGGGAAATTCTCGCAAAATTCTTTTGTGAAAGATGCAATGCTATACAGCTACACAGCCAACCAGTACCACCGATTGCTGTACTGGCTGGAATATGGTGGTAGTGTTATGGTCGGGGTGGAAGTTGGTAGCAAAAGCTCCTCTAAACGTTTTTATTGATCTAGACACATTGGCAAATCGGAATTTTTCAGCTTTATCGAATCTCTCGCTCATTCTCTGTTTTTGTACTTATTTTTGTGGTAAAAAGGAGAAAAGTGAGTATTATTATTATAAGTACATAAGGAACATAAAGAGAAGAAGTGTGTGTGGAATGAATGGCTTTTTGGATTCAAGAGGTGTACAATGTACAGTTATATTATTACATGGTCCTACCAACTTTTCTCCCTCTCCTCGTCATGGACGTTGGATTCTGGAAAGACAGATGATGATTATCATCGTTTTCGCGAGGATCATGACTGCGATGATGATCGTGATGCCGTGTTCTACTGTACTCAACATCCACAATAAAAATGGGAGTAATGGCAATCCTCCCAAATTGTATAGAGAAAGTATATAGGTATGCATTCAGTTTTCAGTACGTATACATTTCACACACTATTACTGTGTTTCCCTCGATTGTAATGATCTTCAAATATTCGAGTTACAACAATGGATGAAAAGTATGTACATTGGTATGCGTGTGTACATTCATAAGAGTGTCATTGCCTTTTGTGAATACAGTGGAGAGAAGACGAAAGCCCTCTCTTTCTCTTTCGTGTACGACAACTGCCACTACCTCAGAAAAAAATTCAACATCATCAGATATTTTTACAAGCAATAACAGCCGCTTTTTGTAGAAAAATAATGGAGGTGGTTTGGTAGTTGTGCGTTTGCTCAAATATGTAGTGTGTACCGTTAAAAATAAAAGGAGTTTATAAGGAGAAAATAGGAGAAAGTGGGAAGACTCTGACTTGGCTTTCTACCTCCATAAATCTTTAGATCGGCCTGGATGTGTTTCATGCTTCGTGAGAAGAATATGAGATAATTGTCGCCTGGGTGCTCTAAAGAGTAATAATAAATGGAAGTTGGATATCGGGGAGCGCGGTGGTGATGATGATAGGGGTGGATGAGGTTGAGGTTCATCTATCCCGTCAATATCCTAGATAGGCATATAGCACCTTTATGTATGTCAATTGTAGTAGATTCACATATTGACACCGTCTTCTTAGAGAGCAAATTATAACAGACTAAAAAGATTGTATACGACGACGACAATGATGAGGAGGAGCAAGTGCAGCATCATATTAGCCGAAGAAAGCAGGAGACGATAGATGCTAGGCTTTTTTATTACTTTCCAAAATCGAAACGAACTCAACAGAGAAGCCAAAAGAAGAATGATATTATGGCTTTACCTTCACTTTCTTTCATCTTCTTTTTTCATATTATGGCCTTTTCTTCATTTCATGATGATGATCATCATGATGATCGATTTAATTGCTCCCGAGTGGGTTTTTTCTTGTTCTTCTTATGCTGTGTCTGTTCTTATAAAACAAGGAAAATCATTATAATTCCTTCTTGTCTGGTCTGCATGACCGTAATATATCTGCAAAATATCGTGCAGACGGGGAGAAAGAAGAGAAAATTCTATGCGATAAAGCAGACTATGTAGCATTTTCGTTTGATTTGGGAATGATTTATTGCTGTATCATTAATTTCGTTTTTTGTGCAATGATCATCTCATTCCGGATATGATCTAGGCATGTATATACATACGGTTCAAGGATGAATGGATGATGAGGAAAACAGAAGGCAAACATAAAACCCTTTATGTAAAATATATATAAAACTTGAAACAATGAACACTATTGTATACACAAAAACACAAACTTCATTCCCTTGTGTTCCTTCTCATTCTTACCTTTTTTCTTCTTTGTCTTTCTAAATTTCTTAAAGGCAATCTGACCGCCCCGTAACATGAAAAAATCAATCATGACTTGACAAACTATCTCTTTTTCATATAATTTTATGATGAATTTTTGACTAACCTCTCTTACTTATGCTGTCCTGTTTTTATTTTTATTTTACATCATTACGCCCGATTGCGATTTTCACTTGGCTCCTTGGCGTTGCATGCATGCTGGGCGAAATGATCTCTTTTTCGTCATCGACAAACATGATATGAATACTTTACACAATATATCATGTCTACTCCAACTCTCCTTCTTCTTCGTCAACTGTTTTATTATCCCGATTGAATTGCCTTCCTGTGACTGATGCTGCCGCCACTGCTGTTGTGATGCAAATCTTTAACTATTTTGCTTATTTCATTTGCTCGCTGCGCTTGTTTTCACGCAATGATGATGATGATGATTTTGTGATGAATGATGATAATAATGCAGTAAGACTAACCATGAATAATTTGTGTTCAGACCACAATGCCAGACCGGAGGAACGTCAAAAGTAAGTGCTTTTTCATAATACCTAATAAATAATACTATTTTCATAGCAAATATGCGATTTATAGCATTTAAATCAAAATATTTGATAGCATATTATACTACACTTCGGTAAGTAGTGACTAGTGAGTATAGTCAAGTGTGAATGATGACAAACGAGTGCAAAAAATTGTATAGATAGCAAATAGTTTTGACTTTGAATGAATTGTTTTTTTTAGAAAATCGTATAATATTCTAATGAATAAATCTTAAAGTATATGAGCGTGATGGAAATTTTTAAAGGATTCCCCATAAAAAATTGGTATTTTTTAGTGTTTTTAAACTGCTTAATTTTGAATATACAGCAGAAAAAATTTAAAATACAAGCGCGTGTTCGAGAGCGTTTTTGAGCTCCAATTTCTCTCTGATCATTTGTTTTTATTGTATTTCCTCACAGTGAACATATTGATTACGAACGTTTCATTGTAAATTTGTACGGACCGGAAGTTTTGTAAGTGTAAAAATGTAGTTGAAAAATATTCAGTAGTAATGGTCATTTCTATCATAAATATTTAATGCCTTTTCTATACAATCTTCTTCAAGTAAATAACATGTCGTATATAATGAGAATTTTTCCCATTTTAACACCCAGTACGAGTATATATATACCGTCGCTTCCAAATCTCTTTTTCGTATCTATGTTTCTTAATCCTTCTTCAAACTCTAGTTTTTTCTCCCGTATCTTATTATACTGCACGTGTGATAATAGAATAATATCCATTTCCTAGATAAAAAATTGCAAATATTTTTTGGCAGTTGCAGCAACAAAGAGCTCAGCGGTAGGTGAAATTAATGTCGCATGTAGAGAGCAGCATCAGCAGAATAATTTTTATTCGTTTCGTGTGCAGCGACATATAAAACCATACTACTCTAAATAAAACATTTAAATACCAACATGACATGACTCACTGTACAGAACATTAGGAATTAGGGTATCTTATCTTGTGCTGTTTATTTTTTGTTTGTGTCTCGTCCAGATTTTAATCGTGTGCACTGTGCAGAGGAATCTATAACAATAAAGCAGTAATAGAACGTATTAATGCATAAATAAAACTATATTCTGCCCCTGAGCACTTTAGTATGTGGTTTATAATAATAATTGTCAGCCACATGTACGTTCAGTTGTCCAGTATTTTTTATTGTCTTGTCTGCTATTTTTAATACTCTGTCTGTCTGTACAAGTAAACGACTAAAGACCTTTATGAGTTATATTTTATGTCAAAATGGGGAATCCTTGATATCTCTAAATACTCGGTAACTATATAATATACTGTCCGCTTACAATACAAAAAACAAAAATCATCAACAAACTGTACAAATACTACTATTTTTAATCAATGACAATGACACTAACAATTACTACTCAAAATCCAAATGTCATCATATCATGTGTATATAATATTTAATACTCCTATACCAAGAACCAACTATTCTCCTGGTACAAAACAACAGATCTCTGGGTTTACTTTCTTTCGGGTGCTTTACTAGTTTGTTAAAAATGCCAATCTTTCTCTTAATTCCCGACTATCTCGTAGCAGTTCTGAGGGCAGAGCTTACATTAGCACCTATGACGCTTCACCATCACTCTCTACGAACTTCACCTCCACTTCCTACACCCACTTCACAGGTAAATATATAATGTCCATGCTAAATTGTATATACATCAATACAGGTAAAACAATTCATTGTACTTGATCAGTACTACAGAAAGTAAAGTATCCCACAATTTTGTTCTGATCTGATTTTTTTTGTTTTACTTTTCAACAATACTTTACATTCAATTTCCGTTTTTATTACTTTTCTTTAACTATACATTGTTACAAAAGTATACATACAAGTTGTCTTGTTGTTCAGTATATTCATTTGTATACTATATTATAACGTTACTGGCTGTGAATATATTGCGGCTGCGGCTACTTGCATGCAGCTATATGATAAGTACTTTCACTTCAAACGTTGACAATTTTTACAACACTTTGTTGCACACCATTTCAAAACTTTTCAGTTCATATACTGTTTGCAACATTGAAAACAATTTATTACTATATATAGTGCATTATATATATATTCCACGTGCTATACATTTTATATAATATATTGTTACATGGCTGTACATATGAATTACAATACTTTAAATTGTAAACAGTTACAAAAAATTATTCTACTATGTAGTTGTTTCATTCAACTCTTGAGCGGACGTGATTTCTTCGAGAGAGCATGGATGTAATTTATAATGCTGTAGATATAGTCAGCTTTTACTTGCTTTTCTAGTCTGTTTAATAGTCTTGTATAAATTGCAGCTACGCAGAATTTAGCTACTCTGAATTACTATACACATTTTCACACGACAAATGACCAGCACTATTCATACCTTGGGGAAGGTGCACTTGTCGAATTATGTAAGAGGGGAATGAAAAAAAATTATGTACTTTAATTGCTAAAATGTTTCCAAAATTTATTTGTGTTGCACTCGTTCAATTTGCACTTGAGTTACTTGTCAATTATGTTTTTTACAATTTTAAAATACAAATGCGCATGAATTACTGAAGGTATTAATTTGCTTTTGCTTTATGTGTTTTTTTGTTTTCATGTTTCGTTTGCTTCAACATAACCACCAACATTCACTTGGTCCCATCCGTATTACTTGTTTCATTATATCACAATGCAAAAATGTCACGTACCTGTTAAAATTCACTAGTCCCGACGGAAAGCAAGATTTATCAGATTCGGCAGCCGGTATTGGCGGTGCTTTAGTATCACCCGCAAATCACGCAATCGCTACCAGTAATAATAACAACAATATCAATAATAATTGCGATGATGACACTGTCGTTCCTCCATCTCCAGTGTTGAGTCAAACTGGGGGAGGAGGCGATAGGGGTGGTGGAACTGGTGACGCTGGTGGAGGTGACAGTGGTGCAGTTGCTGCTGTCACCTCATCAGACGACCAACCACCACCACAGCAAACCACGCCAAAATGGCCTGTCAAACCAGGTGTGATCAATATTCTTAGTTGGAATTTTATTAAAATTAGAGGGTTACGGATTTTATCATATTTTTCCTTTATGTTTCCTTCACGTGAACCAGGTGTTCACCTTCATGTTAATGGGTTGCACAGCTTGGGGAAAAGTGTGAAACCAATTAATGGCTTTAGCTACGGAACAAAACCCTCTTCGTCAACACTCCCTTTACCCGGTTCAAATGGTAAAAAATACAAACAATCGGAAAAAGACAAATGAAAAAATTGACGATAATGAGCATAAACGAAGCAATAGTTAATGCTGTATTAATTGCTGTTTGGCATGATTTCTAACTAAATCTCTAACCATTTTGTTGTGTTTTTTGTTTAATCTATTTTCATGTCCGTTTTTATTTTCTCTTCGCTTTCATCTCTGTGTTGGCAATTTCATTTTTAAATATTAACAATGGCCACATTTAGACAACAATTCGACAACTGCGATGTTAGTAACCACTATGATGCCTGTGTCAAGAAGCAATAGTTAATGCTGTATTAATTGCTGTTTGGCATGATTTCTAACAAAATCTCTAATCATTTTGTTGTGTTTTTTGTTTAATCTATTTTCATGTCCGTTTTTATTTTCTCTTCGCTTTCATCTCTGTGTTGGCAATTTCATTTTAAAATATTAACAATGGCCAAATTTAGACAACAATTCGACAACTGCGATGTTAGTAACCACTATGATGCCTGTGTCATCAGGAACGATCACAGGTACGAGGAAGCGCAAGAGGCCTACGAAAGGTACGTTTCGTTTTCGCGTATTAACACACATTTCACACGACCATTTAAAACTTTTACGCTGTACTGGTTGGGGTACTCCACCCTCAAACACAAAGTCTGTGAAATAGCTATTAGATCTTCAATGGCGTAATTGTAATTATCGGTACACAGAATACAAGTTTGATCGACTTTGGGGTAAAGTGATAGTTTTGTATTTTACTCCACCCTCAAACACAAAGTCTGTGAAATAGCTATTAGATCTTCAATGGCGTAATTGTAATTATCGGTACACAGAATACAAGTTTGATCGACTTTGGGGTAATCTGAGATTTTTGTATTTTCGGTTCTGTTCGTATGTTTGTATGTTCGGTTAATGTTTGTTAAATGCAACTTTACATTTTCTAATAATAAATCAAGCAGTCTGCATTTTGCATCTGTGTGTAATTTTTCAAAGTGTTTTCGCTTGTGAATTAAGGCGCTTTGTTTTTAATCATTCTCTCTAAGCTTTATACATACGCTTGAATAAAAATAGATTGTTTTATAAATCACTAGAAATTATTCGTGCATGTTTGAAAATTTAAAAGTAAATAATAATTATTGTAACAGCACATGCCACTCACACTCTCAAGATATATTATATTTTCCTTTTCACTATTATCGGAGCACACCTTTGATTTCATTACTACTTCCAATCACAGTAAATATTTGTAAAAAATCATTTATAATATGTTTAATATAAATCCATCTTTTCATTAATAATTTCCTTTCATTCAACAAATTTTTATCTTTCCTATTTTTATCTATTCGTTAATTTTGTCGAGCATTTTCTCTCTTGTTCGCTTTTTTTGGGGTCGCTCATGAGAATGATTTATGATGATCCATTATCATCATTGTAAATCATTGGATGACTCCATCTCATCTCTTTTTTTCTGTTAGTCAGTTCTAGTACTACTAGCAGCATTACTTTTTCTAAAAATGAGAGGAAAAACTTTTGATTGGACTCGCTTTAATCTTTTTCCTTTCATTTATATCTATTTTCTCTCTGTTTCTCCCTTTAGATCCCAGTCCCGCTCATCGCAAAGGGGACCTAAATGATGATGGGAAGGCGTTCTATGAAAACCTCCCATTTCATGGCCTTCAGTCTCCCCAGTCAAAGGTAACCTAATAATGATAATATTAATGACAAGAGTAACTAAAAGAACAAGTTCGTATAGAATGATAGAATATAGAACAATATATAAATTCATTATTTAAAAAAATATATACATAATATGTTCGTGTGTTTTGCCATGCTCTGTCAAAAGAGTTAAGCTTTACAAGTTTTTTGCTTTGTGATTTTAAACATAGCATGATATAATGTTAGTTATCATCATGTTTTTTTGTTTGAAAATTAATTGAATCTTTGTTGTTTTTTATTTATTTTTTGTTGTCGTTTGTTGGCTGCCTGTGCGTGGTGTGTTGCGAACCTTCCAAACTTGTGACATCATCCAACATTATGTTTTTCCTTCCCTCTGTGAAAATTTTGTCGCTTCCCCGCTTGCCCCTTGATGAAAAACATAATATTATCCACCCGTGTGCCGTTTTTTGCCTGTCCGCCTGATGTTGAATGCTGCTGAAATTCCAATTTTTGCTGCTTGTATTTTGCTTTCCCCTTTTTCTATCATCAAAATCAACATAATCACCTTCTATCGTTGGGAAAACAGTCCGTTGGAGATGTAAGGCCCCCAAGCGAACTTAGTCAGACGGGCTCATCAGGTTACGGGTCCACAAGAAGCCAAAAGAATAAAGGAGCTCTTGCCAATGGTGTTGCTGCTGCTTCTACGAGTACCCCAGCAATTGCATTATCGTCATCAGGAGCTACATCACTGGAAACACAATCAAGTTCTGGTAATCAGATTACTTCCACTCATTCTGCTACTGGTGATGGAGGTGCAAGCAGAGAGGAAGGGAATCATGTTAACAGTACACAACAGAAATATTTCCAGCAACAACAACAGCAGCTTGTAGGAAATGCACAACAACGCCCATTTCAACAACAAAATCATAACAAATTTCTGCACGATGCCAAAGAAGGAGTAGCAGCAGCAGCACCCGTTGTGGGAGGAATGACCTTAAAAGGCAAAGCTCCACCGGCACCTCCTTTACCCCCGCCAAATAGCTCTCATTCTCCTGCTTTGAAACCCGTTAACATTGTTAAACCTACGACTGATGAGCAGTTGCTCTTGCCTGGAGGACCGAAAACATCCACTCCAATCAAAGCTAATCAGTCTATCCAGTCCTTAAGCTATATTTCAGATGGCTACAGTCCTACTACTGCTGGAGGCGAACAACATGCCAACAATTTTAATCATCCTTTACAACAACAACATCCTTCCAATCCTTTTCCCAATTCTCACAATGCCCCTGCCCTCCCTCCACCTAATGAATGGCCACCATCAGCATTGTTCAACAAAAATGGAAGAAATAACCAAATCAGCAACAATAACCATAATCGTAATGGGCCGAACAACAATAACAGTAACACAAACAGCAATGGAAGAAGTAAACCACTTGTAGATGCTAGACTGGTTTACACCGCCGGCAGAACTAACAATGGCGTTCCTCCAGTTAAACTCGCCACTGTTCGCCCACAAAGAATTGCCTCCGTATCTGGTGGCTCATACCGTCCATTTAGGATGCCAGAAGCCCCGAGAATCCTTTTCAGGTCTGTTCGTGGTAAATCCAGTAGTGCCAGCAATATAAACGGTGGGCGATTTTCTAATAACGGTTGGCCAGAAGCTGTAGGAGGTGGTAGCTCAGCAGCGGTAGCTTCTTCTGGTCTCGGTGTTCCTGATAATAATCCTCCGTATCTAATCCCAGTAATTTCCAAAAATCTTACAAGAAGTTGTAAGGAAGTATATAAAACCCAACAGGACTTATCTGTTGATACCAATTTTAGCAATGCGTGTTACAATAATCCCGCATCTGCAGCCTACGGTCACCAGTACAATCAACAGCAGCATCTATGCAGCACCGATGATGATGGCAGCATTGTGAGTGTGCCACAGAGCTTACTCCCCCAAAATTCGGATGAACTCGAGGCAATAACCCTAGCAAATACGATCGCCAATAAAAATGCTAATAAAATTAGTCCTATTAGTAGCTATTCCCCAAATCATCATCACTACGCCACAATATCTCCACCGACCACTCCTGGAGGAAATAATGTGGTGATGGGAACTACTGCCTTGGCCAAAAGGGCTGCGGCGGCGGCCGCTGCGTCATCTTCGCAACCATCTCACCACCCTACTCCAACAACAAGTTCCATCACAACCGCTTCAAGTGGTCCTGGTACTAGCGCTAACAGCAGCAATAATCGAGTGAAACCACCCATTAGTACAAAACCCACGTCCATCAATTCAATCACCATGTCCATTATTCCACCACCCACCACGAGTACCACTTCCACAAGCAGTAGAAGTAGTAACGGCAGCGGTGGTTCAGGTAGTACACAGTTACTGGACACTGCTTCCAGCCTGAAAACAGCAGCAACCCAAGCTGACTCATCCTGGCTCAAGTCCAGTTTAACAAATCAAAAACAAGAAAAGAAGAGAAAAAGTACTAAAAAGAATAAAAGTAAAGGGAAAGGAGATCGCGGCAGCTCAAAGCATAATCACCAGAAAGGTATTGAAATGTCAAGCATTCCTCCTCCACTAATTGGCAACAAACAGATCCCGCCACCCCCAATGTTGGACGATGACGAAGATGAGGAGGAAGAAACGACGGCTTTGGGCAGCGAAAACCCTCCTTCATCGGCATCATCCTCAACGTCAACCAATGCTCCAATGATGATGACAATGGAAAGAAATGGGAACGGTGATGGTGGGGCAAGTAGCAATAACAGTTCTAACGATGACAATAATAACTTGACAGTTGATGAGGACGAAGATGATGACGTGGAGGAAGATGATGATGGTATGGCCAATGACGATGAGAAACAGTGGCTGACTACGGAGAAAAAACCGACCTTTTATGACAGCGTTAAAAGCACATTTCAACAGCCATTAGCTGCTCCCAGGATTCAAGCCAAGAACTCAAAACATGTCTACCAAAACATTCCGTTTACGAAACGCACTCCGCTTCATGAGGTCTAACGCTCAAATATATTGTGAATTTTGTTTATACTATGTAATAACCGAATAATACAAACCTGCTATACTACTACTACCACTATTTAACAAGAACACGTCTTTCTACTATCAACTTTATTGTACAAATTTTCCACGTTTCCATTTCTCCCTTTCACCAGCAATATTTAATTAATTTATAGGGGTGGAAAAAGGGGCTTTTTAAAAATTAACATAAAAGTTACATCCCTCTGCCTCGTTGAAAATAAAATTGCTTCTTGCAATGCAATGCATGCGCTTTCACTTTGTACCTTTAACTTTGTATATTTTTTTGGTCTTTGTATGTAAACCTATAATAAAAATTATGTGTATCGCTTTATGAGAAATGAATTTTGTACAAAAAATTTCTAATTATGGTGTGTTTTTTTGTAAATATTTTTGTATATTAACAACAGACCTTGCTGACTCCCCTTTCCCTCCAATATCACAATCACAACATGCTTAACCAGTCCCATACGTTGAACAACCATCATCATCATCAACTTGGTCATCACCACCCACCAATACCACCACATCATTCTCTTCATCCAAATCTTGGTGCTCCAAACGGTGGAGGTCTTCATCATGGCGGCGGTGGTGGCCAGTCATCTTATGCCACAACTCATCGAACCTTTCCCTCAGCACAGCCCGCTGATCTCATTTTCTCCTCTTTGAACCGGAAAAAGCAACATCGTACAACTGGTGGAGGTCATCATATGAACACTGCTGACATTATGGATACCGGGGGTACTGCTGGAAGGCGAGGTGGTCCGTCTCCCTGGTACGCTGATTTAGTCCATGGCCATCCCCAAAACAATGGAAAAGGACGACATAACGGATACATTGGAACTAATGGCAGTGCTGGTGGCGGTGGTGGAATGATTCACTCCAATGGATATATTTCTGGTAATGGTGGGGTTCCAATTGCAAGACCTTCGCATCCAGTGGGGTCTGTCAAAATGAATGGAGATCACATCCCACCACACCATAACTCCAAGCATCAAGATATCCCTTTAATTGCCCCAGGGACTGTGAATGGAACAGGGTTCCCAATCATTCGCGGCAGTGAAATCAATGTTTGACAAAGAGATACCGTTTTGTAATTAATTGTATTAAAGGTACCGCACAGGAAGATAAATGGTGTTTGTACTAGAGAGACTTAATATATATAATAATAACCATTTTAAAAACTCTTACGATAATCAGTCAATGATAATCCATGTATATAAACTTGTATATAGATATCCAGCATGACAAAAATTCTGTACAGACCGATTTTTCAACATTATTTTTCTTGTCATACTTTTGCTTTCAAACTTATATATACCTTCCTCCTTTTCGTGAATACCTATATTTGCGCAGTAGTAATATTTCATAGAATAATTTCAGTTTCAAATGAAAATGCATTTGTTTCACGAGCATGCTGCCTTCCAAAGATTCTTACAAGCGTTAATTATACTGTTGTTGTCCAAGAAGGAGTAAAACGTGAGTAGTGCAACTAACAAAAAAGTATGATTATCGTTCAATGAATGTACATGTAATGTGTAAAAAAGGTTATTGTTCATAAATATCTTGTGTAATGTAATTGAAATAAAATGTAAAATGTTTTCTGTAAGAGCAGATAGTTAGGAATGTATGTTCAAAGAATATAAATGAAATGTACAATTTATACATAAGTATTTGCTTATCTGCCTATTGATATCTGTCACGATATTATAAAAAACTTTCCTAGTTTTAGTATCAAGGACGAATTTACCGTATATAAAAAACATACTGTAGTAGTACACGCTGTAGATGTTCATTTAAAATAGGTAATCAGTACGGCACAATTAAATCATTATCTGTTGTTTATTGTCAATCAAAATAAAACCAAAGCTTAGAAGTAAGAAAATATACAAACGGTAATAATAATAATTAAAACCTAATCGTAACCAAATAATAGTTCTTGTTGTTATTATGAAAGGAAAAAAATTGACCAAGCGCTTACTAGAATTTAAAGTTAAATTTTTAAACGTTTGTCTTGTCTTAAGGACCCTAATATACACACACGTCACGTCATTAATTGAGGTTTAGGAATATATGAGAAATATTGTAAATATTTATCCATTAACTAAATGTTTGTTTTCAATAGTTAAACATATTTTAGTATATTAATATTATTGATACATAATGTAATACAATACATAATTGTTACCATTACCGAAAAATCTTGCTAAATGAATCGGGTAGTAAACAATTAGTATAAGTACAACATTTGGATCATTGCCATCCAAATATATTATTATTATTATTTAATCGTATCACTAAACAATCTCCACCACTCATTTTGTGAGTTACGATTTTTTCATGAGTTTGTTTTTTCTATGTCATGTAATTTGTTATATCACTTTCATTTTTGTTACTTGTACAGTCCATTTTTTTATAATTTTTTATATATTTTTATTACAATTTCTGTTATCGTTTATACTCATCACCAAATTAAATGATTGTATGAATAAGTCTAATTATTCTGGTAAAATACTTGCGTATGCTTTTTTGTTGCCAATTCCCTGAAAACAATCTTAACTGCGGACATTATTGATTTTTATTGCGTATAATTATTATCATCAACCATAAAATAACTAAAAATGATACGTACATTATACGGACGAAAATTAATACAATTAATAAAATATTTAAATATGTTGTAATATACTAAAATGTTACTTGTTGCAAGATGCTAACAAAATGAGCGGTGTAGATTTTTGTGATAAAAACGTAATTATATTATAATTATTCATTAGTATTGATTAGTATTTTATATGTAAAAATAATAAACTGTGTTCTCTGCAGTTGAGATTTTTGAAGAGAAAGGACAAAAAATATTTGTTTGTATTTTGACTGGAATAAACACAAAAACCATGTTTTTTTCTCGATTTTGGAAACCCTTGTGTGCAAGTCAATCCGTGTGTTTAAAAGTGTTAAGATTGGATTGGATTTTAAAATTGAATGAATGAGGAAATTGTAAAGCGTTGTATGTTTTAAAATGTGAATGCGTTATGATAATATATTGATATTATTATTACCACGCAAAAAATTATTAATAAAAATGAAAATCATATCATATTATCGTGAATTTTTTGTTGCCGTTTGAAAAGTTACTAATACTAATATAGTTTGCAAACATTTTTTATGTATGAAGTATTCCATTCTCGAAAGCATATAAATAATATGAATCATGATATATTACATCGCAGGAAATTATTGTGCTAATTCGTCTTTAATGATATTTGTATATAGCCATTACTTCCATTGGGCACGGATTTGGATTATGCTGACTCGGACTACAGACAACTTTACAATTACGGTCCAATGAACTATAAACAGGCCTCCCTTCAAAATAACGCCAATAATCCTCCAAATAACAATGCATCGAAACTTGCCATTGCTAACAGCAAGGAGTCTGAAATGTTATAAAATAGTTTGTTTTATATGGTCATATATTTATTAGGGAAAATTAAAACTATAACGTATTTAATTACATGATCATAATATTATTAAACTTTGACCATCCAAACAGCATTATATATTGACATTTTCACAACCCGAATCTGGCATATAATAAAATAAGTATACATACAATTCAATCCACAATTTATGAATGTCTGATCCAGGATGACCTTTTTTGTGTTTTGGCTTAACATCCGTGGAGGAGCCACACAATACTACGACTTGATGTTTAACGTGTGATTTTATTTTACTAATTATATTATTTTGTTGATGAGATTATGATAGTGAACATGATATGAAATATGAATCTGAAGAATTTTACATATGAAATAATAATAGCTGTGTTCAGAGAAAATTGTTTACGTTGGGTATTATTTCAAAAAATAATAAATGTTTACTTTCATGAATTACTGGATTTTATATAGAATATCGTTTCTTTCACCTTTTAATTTAATTTAATTATTTTTCGGCTTTCATAAACCAAGCACAATAAATATGTCATTGCAACCATTTTTTCCCAACAATTAAACTTCTCTTCTTCCTACCCCCACCACCGTTACCATTTTGCAGCAAAGCACTTTCCGCTCCATCTGTATCCGCAACAGCTACTTTCTTCTCAGATCCCACATCCCTCTTTGTAACACCAATAGATGGAGAAATGGAGCGTTGAACACGGGATAAGTTTGAGCTGGCTTCCGTGTCATCTTCACCATTGACATAGCTTCCCTGTAAGCATT
>JAHZMV010000866.1:0-10031 GCA_027743765.1 Coecobrya sp. COE2
GATTGGAATCATTAAAACCCATTGGTGTTGTCAGACAGGCTTTTCATGAAACGAGTTTTTATGGGTCTCAATATAGAAAGCTCGCATGGCTTGCAATACCACACAGAAGATGCTATGCTGGTAGCTTGATCACGGTGCTACTCCTTCAAGTTGAAACTTTATGACGATGAGAATAACACAACAGAGGATTTATGTACCAGATTCATAGTCATAAAAACAAATTTGGAAAGCTATTTGCAATTTTTTCAAATTTGCTATTCGTAATTAAATGATCTGTTAGAATTTAAATTTCCCAATGTCCCAATGGATTTAATGTTCATTCTCTTAATTGGTTTTTGCAGAATTCAGACCATATTGAGGCATTGTATTCGTTGGTTTTACGACAAATTTCGAACAGATATTTATATTTAACTATTCACTGAAGCTTATGCTCCTCCCACATCCCACAGAAAAATAGGAGGGAGAGTCCAGCAACTATGACAAATGAGACCTTTCTGGACAATGTCCATAATATCACCGCTTGTTTTACAGATCCTGTAAATTAAAAACAGCATAGTATGGAATGAGTTCATTGAAACATACACTTTCCAATTATATTATAGTACTCGCCGTCTTTTATTTCGTTGCGAAAAAGTAGAAAATTGCCATCAAATTACACTTCCAAGTGAAAGTTAATTTCCATCAGCACGAATCTTTCTGCACACCAGACTGCAAAACTTTCCCTCTTTCTTTCTGATAAGACATGGAAGTGGTTTCCAGATATTAAACAGCGTATAAGGTGATGTCACAAAATTTCTGGTGATTTCAATTAGCACATTTTAATTCATGAGGATCCTGCATTATGGTGGTGGTGAAGTGGAAGCAAGTGGACCATAAACCACTACAGTCTTCATACAAGGACTCATTCCAGACTAGAAAGATAAGTTCTATTAGCTAAATGTACCGACAGAGCAAATGTGAAACCGAAAGGTTCTAGACGGTATATGGAGGGTTGCGAGAAGGTATATTGTAGAAGTGGAAAACCGGGCGACCAAAAAGCCAGGGTATACGAGGGGAAACCCAAGGGGAAACCTTGGCCAGGGTGCAACTTTTGGGGAAGGACATTTTTGACGTAAATATTCTCAAGACACATAGGAACGGGGTTAATTTTAAGGAGAGGTGTATTTGCGATGTGTGTGAGCAGCGATTCAGAGAACAGAGCACGATGGATATGCATTAGCCCTGCCATGAAGGTTCCCAAAGAAAGAAAAGAAAATGTTTATGCTGGAGTACAATCTTAAGTGGATTTCGCCTTGGTTAAAATTAAATATAAAAGAGTATGTATGTTATGCACCATTGTTACTTATTTTTTATTATGCAGTAAATTGTGTTAAGCAAACAGGTAAATAAATTGTTGACTGAAAGTAAATAAATTAATTTAATGAAATACATTATCATCAACTACATTATATTTTCAATTAGGTCAACGTAATTTATTCCTAGAGTAAGTTTTCAATTGGTAAATACTTACAGTGAGATTATTCCAGTGGTATGAAAATCTATACCTGCAATCATCAAATAGTAACCAAGGAACGATAATTGTCATATACTTATGTTATGCATATGAAATTACAATCAATTATTTATTTTAATTAAAATTGAGTGATACAGCTTTCTGCAATAAATAATGAGTCAAAGACGATAATTGTCATATACGTATGTTATGCATATGAAATTACAATCAATTATTTATTTTAATTAAAATTGAGTGATACAGCTTTCTGCAATAAATAATGAATCAAAGCTGATCAAAGAGAATAGTTACTGATGCTACTATATTTAATTTGAAACGTCTCCCAAGATTTTCCCTTTCATATGATGTTAAAATTTCAAGTATCTTATTGAAAAAAATATAAGATGATTGTCGGATATTTTAAATTAAAGTGAATCTGCTCCGCACTGCTATTTTAACTTTAATGGTATTTTAATAAATTGTTCCGCGTAGTAATAATGTTGATATGACTGATGAGGATGACAACTATCCCAAGCATACAATAAGAAGTAATGGTTTACCAAATTGAAGAATGTACCCAAGACGGCAACAATAAAAAACAGTTAAATGTCATTGTATCAATCAATGATCTAGCAGCAAATATTTTTGCTTCACTCAAAATATTACTTAGGTATATAATAACTTTTATTGCAGCATACTTATTAACATTACCCTTTTACAGTTGTTTCAAGTCTAGACATTTTTTTCCATTGAACTCTGTATTTAAACATTGGGTTGACTTTTTGTGGGCAATGCCTAATATATGAATTTTAACCATCCTTCAACAATGGAACCGAGTAGTCATATTTTCATTTAATGATTGTTCAATGATTAGTTCTAACAACTATTTTAAGTATTCCATGATTCCATTTTTAGACGTTTGATCCTGACTTACATTAAAAACTCGCGTATTACCCCTAAAATTTGAAAATTGAGTTGTCAATCTCGATAACAGCAGCCAATGATGTTGTCAGCTATGATACCTCACAAGCTTCATCATTGGAACTACAGTTAATAGCCAGCGTATGTTTCAGAAGTTGATATGCACATCATGTGCATATTTCTAAAGTTGAATCTTCAAACCCGAAATGTTTTCCTTGCGCAAGTTACATCATACTGTAAGGTATATTCTGGCATTATGTTAGCATGTACTTAATTGTCAGTGAATTTTACGTTCTGTTAGTATTTTCCTCACTAGTTTCTCAACATAGATATAAGCTAGTGTAGTTAATGGATTATGTTCCACTCACATAATCATCAGAATGACACATTTTATGTGTAAATTCGATTACGTTAATATAATTCTAGTTGCGTCATTGCCAACCTTTAAAGATGCTTAAAAATAAAAATTGTCCTTCTTAATTTGTTGTTTATCGCTTTAAAAATAAGAAAACGACACATTGCTCTAGTTTCTTGTTAACCACAGCATCAGCATGCAGTGGTTTTACCTTGTACCACTAATAAATAGTTGCACGGCTGCCTTAAGTAGCTAACCACATATGTCAAAAATGACATTTTTAGGATATAAAAACATGTTCCAACATACATTGATTTATGCTGTTTTCCTGCTAGCAATAGAAATGTTAAACAAAATGTATTTATAAATTTCCTTGGCTCTCATGATCCAGATATTTTGTTTCACTTTTCTTTTTCCTACCAAAGAAGGAAATGATCATTTTTTGCTTTATGTACAATTTTTGCGTGTAAGAAATATAATAATGTGAAAAATAAAACTCACTTACTCTCGAGCTTTACTCATGAATACACACAACGATTCTCTTCTCGACTAATTTTATTTCATTTTCTTTTTCTCCACCTACGTACGACTACTTCTACTTTAACTTTATTTCTTCTCTAGTTTAAATTCTTCATGAAGGTTTTAATTGCGAACATTATAAAACCCTTCATTTGACTCCCCTACTAATTTCGAATCCCGGTTTTACGGATTTTTGGGTGTGTTTTGTGGAAACTATCCTTGTGCCCAGGATTTTGTGATTGTGACAAACAGTTAGAGCTGCGCTGTGCGCGTGTGTTCTCGGCCCCTCTTCAGGAATGTACAAGCCCATTTTTGGCATGTCGGACGCTGCAGCAGCTTGCACAGGATGAACAAGAACGGTTTTCCGAAGCTGCCGCTGTTCTCCGCAACAGATTTTACGCTGATGATCTTGCTAACCAGCGTAAAAGACTTGCAAACTGGTTGCAAACTGTATCAGGACTTGACCACTTTGCTAGCGTCAGGTGGTTTCCAGTTAACAAAATGGGCATCCACCTCCACGGAATTGCTGAATTAAATCCCTCCACAAAACAGGGAACTCGCAGAAATTCTCAACATGGATGATGATGCATCAGTAAAAAATTTAGGACTGGTATGGAGCCCTCGTTCAGACTGTTTTCAGTTCACTTGCAACCTGGATATGAATAAAACTCACACAAAACGAAATATCCTCAGTGAGACGAGCAAGGTCTTTGATCTTTTGGGTCTTATCACCCCAATCACCATAAAGTCAAAAATCCTGGTACGCCACGACAAACTGGTACGGGTAGCCACAATGGAAGTTGCAACAGTAAAACCAGGGGTTCCAGACCATTTATCAGTACTCAAGAAGGAGGTAGTTAGACCAATAACGAAACTGCCTCGGCTACCTTTTGACAAGGATGAAGGGAACAAATGGACTATTTCCAGCATTATCAGACCACACATCCCCACTGACTTGGAAACTTGGTTCAATTGTGGAGTCTTGCTGTCATTAATATCAACAACACAAGCGCAACCTCCCACGGCCTTCTCGTCCACCAAGTCTACCGGTATTGGAATGCTTGCCTGTCTCATGGCAATTATTGGAATTATCATGAACTGTCTGGCATTTTACCATTTATGCTCACAACAAATTGGACCAACCAAACGGTCAGCTTACCGACTGACTGCTTTAAGTCTGTGCTTAGCAGATCTTAACATCGCACCATTTTTTATTCCTACTACTGCTACCCGCTACATGGTTCGTTCTTGGATTTTTGGTGTGACCATGTATCGTATTTTCTCCGTTATTCTCTACGGCACCGTCACTTGGGCCCTCTTCACCCTGATGTTCATTGGATTGTTCCGGTACTACAAGGTTCGTCAAGCAACATCGTTACACACCGATAATCGTCGTGTCGTTGTCAGCATACCAGTCATCCTGTTTGGCCTCACTTACTTGCTCCCTACTTTAGCCCTACTTGAATTCTGGGGAAAAATAGGACCCAACACCAACCTCCCAACAGATAACTCCGTATGTACAATACTTCCGGATAAGGCGGGTCACTCTCCAAATATATAATAATTGATAATTGATTTTTAAAAATAAAGATTATGTGTATTCGATATATGCACATAATTCTTCATATATTATGGTGCTTGATCAAAAATTAATGTCATTTCTCGATACATGAGAGAAATTTCAAGTTACCTTTTTTTATAAAAATACATACAATATACAATACAATATATGTATTTACTGCATACGATCCCAGCCATAACGTACCCCTACAGTCAGGGAATACTATTTTGCTAGCTAAAATGAACAAAGGAGAAAGACATTCTCAAGACACATCGCCTGATTGCAGTCAAGACTCAGGAAACAACCCTTCAACCAAGTACCCAATTGGAGAGTGCTGTGCAAAAATAACTGTATGATAAAACCAATGAGTTGCACTAGTGAGGATTACGCGAGAAGGTGGATTACTAGTGAGGATCTCAGAGCCACATCCAATACCTCATCTTATAATCCTCCTCCGATTGCAATGGAGACAACATTTCGGACAAAAGTTCTAGTCCTTACGACGATTCTCTAGTATGGTCAATTTGTACAGACTTACACTAAACATTAAAATGCATAAACCAAGGCTATATTCTATATTGTAGTTGTGCTTTGGAAACGACAAAAGAAAATTACAGTTTTGGTGATAACAAAATTATTGAAACCATCAAATTTATATTTGTAATAATATTGCATTTTATATCAATATATCAATATTGGATCGACAGTTGATAGGTTCATTTACTTTGTGTGAGAGATTAGTCAGTACATTGTTACCCTATTGTTACCCTTACATACTCAGTTGCCGTACTAGTTGAAATATTATCGAAAACGCCATAGCATGCTTAACTGGAGGATTACCATAATGATAATATAATTCACGTTCAGATCTGTTCTGAAGGATGAAAGAGGATACATTATTTGTAAGTTTCAAACAAACTGTTTGATGAATGTTTCATATCATCATTGGTCATGACGCAGCTTCACGTGTTTATTTTTCTGTTTATAGAAAGTGAACATAATAGTTCACGGTTGTTTATGCATTCAAGAACCAGAGGCTCATGTCTGTGGTTAACATTGTAAGTAATATTTCACTTTTGTTTGGTTTAGCTTCCTTCAACAATTTCTTACCACGGCTTGCGGTTTTCAAGAACTGTTTGATGTATGTTTCATATCATCATAGTCATGACGCAGCTTCACATGTTTATTTTTCTGCTTATAGAACGTGAACATAATAGCATTGTGTACGCTTGTTTATGCATTCAAGAACCAAAGCCTAATGTCTGTGGTTAACATTGTAAGTAATATTTCACTTTTGTTTGGTTTAGCTTCCTTCAACAATTTCTTACCACGGCTTGCGGTTTTCAAGAAGACCACTATGTACCAAACCAAACTACCACACTGTGTAACTATTAAGAATACCAATTAATTTTAAGTGGATAGTAAAGTATATCTTTAATTCTATTTCAATCTTTCTTTTTCACCGTAATAATTACTCGCCAAATGGTACTACTCAATGATAACTAACTATATGGGCCCATCTATGTTCCTTATATCCAGAGATTATTGTCATGGTATACAGTTTTCCTTATCTGGACAATGGTATTTGGTTATTTATACAATTTACAATCTGGGTTTAAAAACTACATTTAACACAAGCATTTTCTGTAAACAGAAATTATGAAACAAATGCATACACCAAAACGGATCGATGTTACTTCCATTTGTTCGGCATTAATACTTTCTCCTGTTCTATCAAATAAAATTGTGCCCAAAAAACTTCCATAATAGTTTTGCTATTTAAATTATGAGTATCCTAATATACAAAGGAAACGTTATTCGTACCTATCACACATGAATTATACGTTCATGCAAATAGAAATACCTTCCGGATTCGATGAGACGCCAACGAAAAAAAATTTCCAGGACGATTTTCATTCAGTAATACAAATGCAGGTTTTCCTCCCGACTTTTCATTTCCCAGCAATGGATGGCCGAAGAAAGTATTATGTTTCCTGTGAAAAGTAATAAAATGAAAGTTTAGGACACAAATTGTAAAGATAGATTACATTCACATTTCGCAACACAATTTGATCAAGTTCAAAAGCTCTGTTTTGTATTTGAATTTTAACGCTTACATTGTTTCTTCCAAGCAATATTNATTGATCAAGTTCAAAAGCTCAGTTTTGTATTTGAATTTTAACGCTTACATTGTTTCTTCCAAGCAATATTGCTTTGCAAATTAAATATTTATTTGTGTTTGTCCTTCATGTCCACGCCACAACGAACAGCCAGATGACCAGTTTAAGCTTCATTGGTACAATTGGTACAGATATTGCACATAGTAAAAGCTGGGCTTATCATTTATAATTGTCACAAAAATATATTATTTTCAAACTGTGGATCAATTCCCAATTAATTCCCTATATAACTATGTTATCACCATAATGAATATCTTACAATTTCAGGATCATAAAATAATATCATATCCACTCAAGTCATCCAACCGTATTGAACTTTTCGTTTGGTTTAAATCACCAAAAAACTTTTATTTCAGATATATGCAATCCAGCATTTCCACGATCATATCAGAATCAGACCAAATGCACGCATAATAAGTATTTTCACATAACTTGTCCGCACTTTAATCACATTAATTTTAATTGCTAAAAAACTTTAAAATTCGCTACTGTTAAAACTCATCGCAGAGAAGCAAATATTCTCAAGTACACTTGGAAATTCCAAGTTGGAATGTGAATGAGATGCATATTATTATTTATGTGCTCGAAAACTAGCCTGAGAATACGTGGTGTGGTAAACCACACTTTGGTTGAAAAAGTTAGAAAATGGGAGCAGCCAAGTCAAAATGAAAATTCTAAAAATAGATTCGTGGGAGGGCAGTTTCATATCATTCATCGCAAGCGTTTTTGAACCTATTTGGATTATAAAGTTTTTAGCTTACCGTTTTCAAATGAGAGGCTTTGCTGAAGTGGAATTTTACACAAATATTGCTTTGATCTCGGTGTCACTCTCCCAAGCTGAAACTCTATCCGGATATTGTACATCTCAAAAAGCTTCCCATTCTCTGAGCCAAGTAAACAGAAGAACTTTTGTCAGCTGCAAAAAATCGAGAAGCAGCAGGTGATAATTTTCGGGCTTGACCAAATAATTTTAATAATTTGTTAGATTTGTGTGGTTGGTTGGTTAATTAGTTAACCAAAATGTTTGATTGTAGAAAATCTAGAAGTTGTGATGAGGATGGTGGTGGTTTGGTTGGTTCTCTGAATTTGTGTACATTTTGTTGCGAAAGTGTTGAAGAGGATGATGACCCTGGAGGGTGGAAGGGGGATGATGTAATTGAAAAGTTTATTAAGTTTCTGAAAGAATTGGGGGGAACGGGTATAGCTGAGGGGGGTGGTGAGGAGGATAATGAAAGGATGGACTGCTGCAAAACTTGTTCGGTGACTGTTAACTCGCTGTCATCAATCTATCATCAGTTAAAGTGCTTGGAGTTACGACTGGCGTCAGAGCTGGAGGGATTGGTAAAGGGGATGAGATCAGCGAGTGGGAGGATGACACAGATTAAAGGCAGGATTGAGAAGGATGAAGTGGCGAAAAGGAAGTTGAAAAGAGTAGAAAGTTTTAGGATGGGTGTGATTAACAAATGTAAGTGAGATTGAGCAAACCTTTTGCTACAAAAATTATTTTTTGTTACTAGTAAACTTGATAATCATGCCATTAATTAATTTATTTATTTGAATCTTTTAATTTTTTGTGTTAAGGTTCCCAGAAGCTGTCAAAGTGTCAGGGTATAGCTTTAGTGGAGAAAGTCGGACAGGATGATTGGGGGTCTCGGGATTTTAATGATGAAGACGGAGCTGGAAGGATAGAGGAGGAAAATGACACCACAGAAGATCCTCGTTTCAGGTTTATCCATTTAAAAATAAATTATAATATTTTGAATAGACGTTAATTAAATTTTTAGCATGTTAACTAATTGTAAATAACTTGCTACTACTTAAATGATTTTGTTTTTAGCGTTGTGGAATCGTTGAAGCAAGAAGTGATTGGAACTGATGGCCCACCGGTGAACAGTGATGATGACCACTTTAACTTTGATGACTTTGACAACATGTCTTTGTCGAAGTGCGTAAATTATTTAAATATGCATTAATAATTACCAACTAATATACTACTATATAGGCTATCGTAATTGTTTTGCGTCACCTTATAATTAAAATGTATATCTAATTATTATTCACTGTTTCATCCATAGCGCAACAGTAGAGGTTTCAGGGAGCGACTCTCATTCCCATCCCACCGTAGAACCGGAAGGAACCTCTCAAATAAAACTTGCAGACCTTCAAGTCACTAGCGAAAATCAGCACGCCAAAAAGTCAGTTAATTGCCGTCCGGAATCTCGTAGCAAAATTACCATGAAAAGACACATTTCCAAGAAGCATTCCACCGTTCCAGTGAGTCCTTCAATAAAATCAAAATCTCAACTCCAATGCGCCGTTTGTAACACTTGCTTTACCGCTCCTTCTTCATTGCGTCGTCACAAGTACCTGAACCGTTGCAAAGGAACCAGTGCTGCTCAACCTGCAAATGTGACACCAAAGGTTCCACAAAAAACACCTGAAACCACAAAGCCCTCAGAGAGTAAACGTTACAATCTTCGCGAGAAAGGAAAGCGCTCTTATCGCAAAATGGACAGCGACGAATCAGAAGATAACAACAACGACTTGGATCCTGGTGACGATAACGCCAATGAAGATAGTCAGTCTGGTGGCGAGAGCGAACCTGACATTCCAGCAGTAAATGAATGGCATCCCAAATCCCTTGATTCCCAGGGAAAGGATGGAAAGGAAAGAAAATGTCCAGAATGCCACAACTTGTTTTATCGACCCAGCAAATTAAAAAAGCACATGCAACGAGTTCATCCAAACGTGCCATTCCGACTGGAGTCCCCACCTCCCCGTCTTGTGTTCCGTTGTGAAGTAGAAAATTGCCGTAAAAGTTACACTTCCAAAGAGAATCTCGAACGCCACAAAACCCGACATTTTGACCAAAACCAAACCAAAAAGTGCCCCGAGTGTGATAAGGAAGTGAAAGCAAAATATTTAAATAGGCATTTAAGACAATGTCATGGAACTTCCGATGAATCTCATGCGTGTACTGTATGTGGCAAGGGTTTCCGAAGG
>JAHZMV010000867.1:0-25524 GCA_027743765.1 Coecobrya sp. COE2
ATCATACCCCTCGTGTACCCCACCCTCATGTATCCCATAAGAAATCCTCCAGCAGCAAACATAAAATGAAAAGAGAAATTGAGCAACACCAGCAGTCCATTTTGAAGCAAATCACGGAAATAGGGATTCCACCTCCGCCTTCACAATTTCAGGATAGTCCTGCAGATTTGAACAATAATAAAAATGCTGTCACAACTATGAGAATACTGGCTCCTGTGGTATCGGAAAATCAGAACATTTTGAATTATGTTGGCAGAGCCATGAATGATCAAATTGCTGATTCTCCTCAAAAGTCATTTTATTATTCTCCTGAGAAGCTTGCCGAAATTAATGCTGCAGGGAATATTCAACCGATGGAGTTGTCGTTTGCAACAAATTCTCAACAACCGCAAACATTCCAACAAGTCAATCAGCAAGCATCCACGCATCCTGCGGGAACCCAGTGGGCCATAGTACAACAGTCACCTCAACAGCAAATGGTACAGCAAGTTTACGCAATTGAAAGTCAGCCCGGTGGTCCTGGAACGCCTACAACTACAACGCTAATCCCAGCGTCGTCAATTGATGCTTCTGGAATGATAGGACCTTACACCATGGCCTCTATCCCTGCTCAGCAGCAAAACAATTCTTCGCCAGGACAATTAATGCAAAGTCTCACGATGCCCCAAGGTGGTGGTATACTCCATCCTGTTTCATCACAGCAAATGCTTCAAAGTGGTAATCCAGCAGGTCAACAGCAATGTATAGTTATCCCAAATAACTGTACACCACAGGGTACACAATTTATCGCTGTGCCAAATACCCCCAGCCAAAGCCATCTCCAACAAGTTTACCAGTTGGGAATTGTCCAACAACCTAATCCACAGACATGCATTCAAGTTGATGCCAAAGCTATGCGGCAGTACGTTGACAATCAAAAACTGATCGAGTGTCGCTTCCAGCAACATCTGCAGCAGCAGCAATGTCCGACATCCCCGGGTGACGATCGAAGTAAAAACAAAGGCCGTCGTAAACAACAACGCCAACGTAAATGTAGCGATGTAACTGATATCACCGAAACGGAAGTGGACATACCATTCACGCCCCTGAAAACATACCGTTTAGAGAATCCACCAAATGTGACACAGTCCCATTCGTCAGTAGGCCAAGCGGAAAGATCCCAGAATCCTTCCAGGTACAGGAACGAAAGATTGCCTAAAGTTAAATCTAGAAATGTTGCTATTCAAATGGGTTATCCAGCAAGCGCAAGATCCAGTAGGGCTGTAAATGAGATTCTAGACTGTATACGACGGAATGACACATTAGCAGGAGGCGGAGGGGGAATGACCCGTTATTCAGATAACTCTTTTACTCTTAACAATAACACTAATAGGAGTAGAAGTGATAGCATGGCTAATGCAATCAATCTAGGCCCTTCGTTATCCTCTTTATTGAGGACGCCGAAAGCGGAAAGGGAAAGATTTTTCCTTCAAAACAATAGCAGTACAGGTAGTGGAAGGGGGTTAAGAAGATCAGGTAATTTTTGTTCCAGTTACAGTGATCAGTACGTAGGTCGACATACTGGCCGAAGCTCGCTATTTCCTCCTATCACTCCATCTAATTATCCGAGTACCAGTTGCAATAATAATCCCTATAGCGCTATATCAGCAAGACGGAGACTGTCATCGGATCCCGTGCTCGATGATCTAATTACGATACCACCGCCCACGGAATTCCGGGGCTATCCCCTGCATTCTACAAGACATCAGCATGATCATCAACTGGATAATAGTAATGCTCTTAATAGTGATAACGTTAAAAAATTATTTAATAATAATCCTTCAGACCACTCTATGTATCCTTATACGAATAACGAACGATCGCAATACATGTATAGTCGATACCCCTAGCAAAAAATAACGTGCTATTTATTTGCAACGGTTTTTTTGTGAAAAGATAGCAACTCTCCTCGTTTTTATTATTGTCATTTTAACGAATTTTTTTGTACAGTTTTCGAATAGTTTTTTTATTTCATGAGCATTCATTCGTCGATATGATATATAATATGTTTTTTATATATAAGTTCCTCTCTGAATGACCAGAGAGGGGTCCACTAAATAATAAGATTAATCTAAAGTAAATAATTTTCATTGTCAAAAGAATATATATTGTTAAATTATTTTAACAATAAGTCAAGGTTTTTAGATACGTATATCAAATTATCTAAAAAATATCTCAGCTTTTTTCTTTCTTTCATACATTTACAATGCATTCATCGTATATATCTAAAATATAACAACTTTTTTAATAATTTGTAAAATTATTTCGTCTAGTTTTACATAATAAACAGTAAAAGTATTAATCAAAGTTCAGTATTTATAAATAGCATGTAATATAATAAGTAATTACTCAAGTGTATTAAAAATTTACAGGTTCTGATTAAACAAAACTACTACACAGCTAAGACTAACTTCCTTTGTCACAATGATATTAATAATTATTACAAATTCCTCAAAATACATTTGTAATTAGTAATAAACCGTTACAATGATCAGGAAATATACACAAAATCTAAAATTATTAGTTACATAATTGCTGTTATGTACAAAATGATTAGAGTCATCATAGTTAAATTGACATTTTTGTTATAATTTGTTAAAACTAAGCTACATTAACGTATATAACGTATCCTGTTCGTATTTGTAAAATCGTACAAGTACAAACGTTATACAGGAAATACAAATGATAGTGAAACGTGACTGATGATATGAGAAATTGAGAATATTTAACTTATGTATGTGTAATCAATATTTAGTATATACATTTGTGGGCATAATAATAATAATAATATATATGAATAAACATTATATTCACAGAAATTGTTTCACAGTAATAAGGATTAAATTATACATGATCTATCGTCAAAAATTAAACTATATAATAGGTCAAGAATTGTAATAAAACAAAAAAAATAGATCCAACTAGACACACAAACCGTTTCCTAACAGCTTGATTAACGTCTTCGGGTTTAAATATGCGCTGCATTGTAAAATACCTTGTTGTTCGCTGCCACCGCATTTACTGCTGAGGAGGTATGAGCAATAATGGTACTTCGATTGGTGTGACCGCCAGGAACACCTCCAGAAAGGACGCCAGCGACAACTGATCCACCGCCGCCACCATTCTTTGGGCGGCTTGCGCTCTATACATTATACAAAATATCGTTGAAGAAATAGAACGGTAAAAATAAAGCAACTCATTATTAGTTGCACATCATTAAATCATAAAAGTAGGAGGAAGATGTTCAAATGCAAACATGAAAAAAGCAAAGCTTAAAATTGGTTTCTTATATTGCCCCTTAATGGTTTTCATGCAAGTGCAGGCAGACATGCGTCAAATCAACAATCAGCATTCAGCATACAAAGCAAAAATATTATGGAGTGTAGCGGTAAATTATAGTCCATTTTAATACATGCTTATTGCTAATTAAAAGTATTTGGCATACAACCTAAATTTAATCTAATCTATAATTCTCTACGATTTTGGAAGAAAAAGATAAGTCATGAAAGAGGAGCAAAACTGTGAAGAATGTGAATCTTGCTAGCTCAATTTTTTACCCAACCAAACTATAATTCGCAATCCCACAGCTTCCAATAATAATTCTTTATTTGAAAACTTTTTAAAGCTCATAACAGATTGGACTTTCTAATCACTTTGTAAAAAAGACAAGCAAGTCACTACTACTAAAACTGCTTTAGTTTTCATCAAACAAAATGGTTCAAGAGTTGCATGCAGGCAGCTTCCTTGAGTAAGGATCATATTACCCCAAAAAATTCACACTCTCAGAAAAGAAACGCTCTCTCTCTCTCACTCTGTCTGGGGATTACACGGCAGTGTCGAAAGAAACTCATTAAAACTTTGTTTGTCAAACATTCATAAAATTATTAGTGCATTAGTCGAAATTACGTACAGATTTTAGTCATTAGCATTCTTATTTTTATTATTATTACTCACAGACAGAGAAAAAAACACTTTGAAACGTGCAATAGGGAAAAATCAAAGAGGCTCATTTTTCTTGGACAAGTATTTTTATTTCAAATATTAATTTAACTGCTCTGTATTTTTTTGCATTCCACCGACACAATTATTGCCTATTATATAGGTATACATAATAATACATCTATTTCACTGCATTAAAGGGGATTAAAAGAGAACAAAGAGGATAGTCAAGGTTTTTGCTACTAGCATTAAAAATATTGGCAAAGTTTAAGTAGAGGTAATATAGTATGATAATATCAAAGAGGAAATTTATAGTAGGAGAAGTAAATAAAGAAGATGACGCGTGGTTTTATTACTTATCACGTCATAAAACAATATTTATTATTATTACATACCAGTCTTTGTTTTGGCTGTGTCGCAAATCCGTCTCGACGATTTTGTTTGTGTGAGAAAGACCCTGACCCTGTGCACATATATGAATGATTGAAGTGATGATGATGATATAATTATGTTACATAAAACACAGTTACATTTATTTCGAAGATCCAGGAAAAAAATGACAATTGTTTTAAAAAAGGAGCCACAAAATCAATTCGCAAAATTTTTAAACAATGAAATGATAATGTTACATGAAAAACTGTGCCAAAGTGTGCTGCTTGTTGGGATTCTCTTTTTCTTTTGGTGGGCCCCAGAGATTCATTTTACCTTTATGTGTTTCAATATTGTACATGCCTAAATACTTTCCCTATACCTAACTTGCTAGTTTTGATTCTCATTCTTCACCTTCTTCTTCTTTGTTTTTCACAACATTTCTAGTAATAATGTTATTTTGATTACAAGGAAGGAGCGGAATAATAAGGATGAGTAATTGCATATTAAGTTGATTAAGTAAAATGTACTAAATGTACACACGCATATATTGTTGTTGTTGAAATATTATTATTGCTCGACTCACAAAGAAAGAGAGCGTGTAACAAAACACAAAAAGCACATTTTAAAAGAACAACGAACATAATAGCAGCTAATAAATATATACCTATATAGAGATGGACCATATATAAAACTGCTTTTGTTTTTAATTCAGAATTTTGAGAAGGCAATTTAATTGGCGTGTTTTTTTAGAAAAATTGCTAATGATTGATTATATAGTTTCTCACTATTCGTTTTGGTTGTTTGATCAAAGGACGATTCATCCCGTTCATTTTGTGGTAGAGACCACAGGCATTGCAAAGATAATGGCCAGTGCCATCCCGTCTCCAAAGGGGGGTACTTACTGCGCCGCAATTAACACATTCCCGTGACTCTGGGCCACACCAATCGTACTCCATTTCTACCAACTCTGATCCTTTAGCATCATCAATAATAATCATAATCATAAAAACAACAGTTTACCACACACACAAAATATTGATTTTAAATACCCTCTGCTTATTGTTTGCCTATTACGGTTACCATTAACATGTTTATGAATAATTTATGGTAGAATCTGTGTGTGCATTTCATGTGACAGGTTTGCATATTTTTGTTTCTTTTTTTCTTGACGGATCTGTAAAATCGTCAAAATTCATGAGCCATACAAAATACATGATCCCTTTTCCGTGTTGCAATATAAAGCGTTAGGAAACATCTCTTTACATATTATTATATCTCTATATATTACGTATCCCTTTGACTTTGACCTTTCCCTTTTTCAAGTAAAAAGCGTCAAACCGAGATGAGATGATGTTTCCCAACATCCCTACTAATGATCATAAATATAAAAGTGTTGCGTTACGATGATTCTACCCTACCCCTAAACAGTTTACGTAGTATCATCACACAGAAGTGTGGTCGGTCTTGGTGAAAATCTGTGTGCTACTGTTTCTCAAAAACACTTTTTCGATTAATCTTTAAAGAAAACGAAAAGTATCGGATTACAGGCAAAATATTATGAAAGATATGAGATACGACAGTGATACGAGCACGTCAGGCTGGGCTGAGGGAATGAGGGAAATGTTACAAAGACGTAAAAGAACCAACTGGACCTTTAAAGTACTTCCCAAGTCTCAAAGTCCCAAACTCCGCAGGAGGCAGCCGGACAAAGTGTGACACACCCACACACATATCTACATTTTACAATCATAAACTTAAATTTACCGTAAAGACCAAAAGCTTGCATGATGAGATAAAAAAATGTTCTGCATAGCTTATCATCATTGCTTGTCATGATGAGCTAGTTACAAATAAAGTATAGTAAGAGTGTAAACAATGCACACGTGTGCTTGGTAAATAATATGACAAAAAATTAAACAGGGTTTGTTTCTTTAGATAAGCCAAATTGATAAAAATTAGAACGCATAACGAATTGCTTCCCTTTTCGTATTCGAAGATGTGTTATCGCGTGTTTGCACGCTTGTTTGGCTCTAAACGACGCATCTTTTTGGTGGGAATGCATTTTTTCATGTTGGTTTTCCTGCTTTTGCATCTAACAAACAAGTTGTCATACTGTAGAAAATTAAGTTTCAAATGGAGAAAAAGTCTCGGTCAAAATTTTCTCAGAAACTGTTTTAGTTAAATGTTAATCGACCACAGAGTGCAGAGTACATGATTTTTAAGAAAATAAATGTTTTGGCTGCGGTGGTAAAAAGTGTCAGACAAGGAAGAAAATTACGCGAATAACGTAAGAAATACTACACAAACTAATAATTACCATGCAAGTTCACATGTATGTAGCATGTCCTAACGGCCAACATGCCTGCACTTCCAAACCACGACGCACTATTCCAAAAGCATTCGTGTTTCATATTTACATCTGATCAAACCAGTTGAAACTTTGGATGACGGACCTGGAACTTATTTGGCTTTCTAGTACTGTTTATTATTATGTAAATGCATATTATGGGGCATTGTGATAATACTACTATTTTTTTAAGTAGTCTTCTAATGTTTTACAACGAAGTATTATATTGTGATAATGACATAATGCTCCTAATTTATATATCTTGTAAATACAGTTAGGTAGTTCATCTTAAAAATACAATTATTTTTTTCTATTTTTAAGGGGCTACATTACACTCCAGCTAAAAATATCATAAAACCACAACCAAAACGATACCGATATAAACATATAAATGACTCATCATTATAATTGTAATGTATAATGAATCATCTTCATCATCACACTGCAATTAGTGTAAAAATTACAGATTTTGGACCTGAACTAGTACTATGAAATACAAACACTTCATGGTAAACGATTATCTACCCAAAATGCCAGTAACAAAATATTTTAATTGTGGTTGTTGTTGCGTTGTATCTATGTACATATTTTGTTCTTCAGCAAAGAGCCCTAATAAACCAAACTTCATTTTCATGGCCATCTACACTTCATCCGTTAATCGTACGGATGATGATGACCGACAGTCTATCCATCCATCTTTCCCTTCTTATCATCTCTGAACAAGCGAATGACTTTCATGGAATTGTTCTGACAAAGAACATTTAAGCAAGAAAAACAATAATGTTGTCCCTTGCCATCCTGAAAACGTCAACATTTTGACCGGTTGCTTCATATGTTTATAAATAATATGAATGTACACAACATTTTAATATTTGATCACAAAAGCTGTGGTTCCTCCAAAGCTATCATACCACAAAAAGCTTAAGTGTCAGTCTGCCAGAACACAGCATATCAACTAATTACTTTGTTATTAAGAAAATCAGACGAAATTCAGAATCTCATTCAGTCAGATGCCCTAAAAATTAATCCAACAAGTGGTTTGTATGTTAAAGTCATCTCACAGAACACTGATAAGAAATTGTCTTGAACGTGACTTGAAGCAAAGAAACAATGGATCGGCTCGACATTCCATTCAGCCAGACTCATGATATTTATAGGACAAACTCTTATCATCATATTTTCGTTTTACATTCAATTTTATATTTTGACCGTGTCCAGCTATTTTGACATGATCAGGATGAACTCATGCTTCCGCTCTGTTTTATGTTACGCTGAAAAAAAATGATTTTTCTTGATGAAAGACCCCAGACATCAAAAGCAAAAGACAAAATTGAACAGCATCAAGATTCCGAAATCCATCCACAATATAACAAACCAGTCAGCTATTACAGGATGATCATTGATCTCCATAATAAATATATTTCAACATACAAACCAACCTCACATATAACAACAAAAATAAGTTTTGTGTGTCATTGCATTCTCGTTTGTTCGTTCGTTGGTTTTTTTCTTCTTCTCTACTGTTATTAATATGCATGTCTTCTTCTTTTAAGGAAGGAAACAAAGAGAATGAGAAAATGAGAAAAAATGATAAGAGAATCACTAATGTTAGTTTAATGAAGATGTTTTTTTTCATTGCGTACTGAAAAAGTGAGTAAACTATATGTACCTATACATATATCAGAAAATTATGCCATGTTACACATTTTGTTAGAGATACACATAACCAAAGTCAATACAATTATGTGTACATGCAAACCGATCATCATTCTACTCCAGATTGAATATTGGACTTACGCTCGGTGTACTATGTACGTAGGTACTGCACTGCACACGGTACAAAATCTCTGTTCACTTCTTTTATTTTATTTTTTGTTTTAATGCTCATTGCTTCCTATCTCCAAAATAATATTTGTCTTGCATGCTAATTTCATAGTAAAAAATTTGTCATCTATTGCTGTTAACCTAACATATTGTACGATGTGTGTAATATACCAGCAACATTTTACGAAATGCCGTGATCAGTAAACTATATTTAATATAAAATTGAATATTACCTAGCTAAATTTACAGGGAAAGATGTACATATTGTATATATACATAATATAATGGAAGTTATCTGTAAGTTTACAAGTTGCAGACAATTATTATTAAATTATCATGCCAGCTCGCCGTCTTGTCATTTGTCTCAAAACTAAAAGTTTTTGGCGGAGGCTCTCACTGCAGTAGTTCTACTAGTCATAAACGTAGAAAAACTGTGCATTGATGATTGGTACACATTAAACTAGAAAATTACCAGGAAAATCATTAAAATTGTGGTTTATCTATTGCACCTAATATAATATGTATATGTACACATTTACAGAGTACAAAAGTTTGCGGTTTACCGTAAGTTTTCGGTTGCCAAATATAATGATAGTAATTCGATAATTTACGCGGGAGTAAAAATGGGGTTACGACAATTGATTGGCCTAAATTTCATCCCAATTCTAATAATGTATTGTAATGACCAAATTTTCCACATTTGCTGATTTTCTCTTGATAATATAAATTATAATTACATTTTAAAACGACCAAAGTTTTCATGTTTTCCTCTACACACAACATGCATATTAGCTTGTATGTTGTGTATTATCATTTTTATCACTAATAAATCTACTAATCTTTATTATGCACCTAAATGTTTAAAAACCCTTTATTTTGCCAAATTAAGATAATATGCACAGATACGTAATTTACTGCATTAAACAAAAGTTCTCAGTCAGCTGGAATAGTCGTTAAAATGATTACTCCAGTAATTTCAATCATATCGCTTAAAAATGTCATGCCTTTTGCAGATAACCCTAAGTGCCATAAAACTTAATAAATAAATAAATAAATACAAAATACTTCTTTATCTTGTCACTTTACGGGGGTCCATAAAAGCATAATGTGTAAAATATATCCATATACACATTGTGATTGTGTATATGAGCATAAAGATTGATAATCACAATCAGTCAATTTTCGCTCAAGTTCACCCGAATCTAAACTTTTTCTCTTATTATTATAGTTGTTTATGATGAGTATGTATGAGCATTTAAGCACTAGAAACTAGTGTAAAAAGTCATACCTATGTCTATCAAAGCAATGAATGAAAGGAATAATATAATAAATATATACGAAGGGCTATTATCGCCATTATCCAATTAAGTTATGCAAATTAGCTTCATTCACGTTTTTGATACATCAATATTATTTGTCACATATCAATCAGCTTCGTAATTGAGAAGCGATGTATATAGTAGATTAGTTTTCATATATTAAAACGTGATTTAAAGACAAAACCATAAACAATGCATGCATGCGTAGATGTAAATGTAGATATGAATTGTCATCTCAAATTTTGTTGTTTTACAGAACTTTAGACAAAAAATATTATATTATAGGCTCAATGATAAATATTATGCAATATAATTAACACAATAGCACCGTTTTCATAGGTGTGTTGCGTTCTCAAAAAATCATTAGAAGAAAGGGATTTCCCTTTCACTTAATCTCGGGGAAGAAGAAACGCGCACCGTTATCTCAAGTGCGTGGTTTATAATGGCTATGTATTACACACAGTAGAAATTAAGAAGATGCAGGAAAAGAGTTGATAGTTGCACGCAAAAACACAGTTTTCATATGTGATTATTTTCGTTTCACTCAAGTAATCATAAAAGTTTTTTTAGGCAACAATAATACTCGTGTTGTGTCTCTTCATGTAAAATTTCTGCAGCTTAGAAATGTGCATGAAACGACAAGAGACATTTTAAATCACAGCTCGTGTATTATTGTATTTAAAAAATAAGCTGAAGATATTGTAGCTTCTTCTTGGAAAAGTTTTACTAGAAAAGAGGCTGTTTTACTTACCATTTATTAAAGCAGACTGACTTTTGCCCCGTGTGGACTGAGAGGCGATATTGTTGTAGGGAGAAACATTGTAGCTGAGGGAAGATGAGGAGTTCCCTGATGAGATGCTCGAAGGGCTTACTGTTGTACCAGCGGAAGGTGCTCCTACACCAAAACCAAGATCAAAGTATGAATTCGCTGCGCCCCAATGAAACTCTGGTTGATATTCTGTACGGGAGAAAGAAAGTTTAACAATGTTCATGAAATGACGTGTTCATAGATTCTTACAAGTAGCAAGTATACATATGAAAATGCTCCGTATTTATGTACATATTATATCTAGAAAAGTAATGTAAAATAATCAAAAATATTATAAAAACAATATGTTATGTTAGCTACATACGAGGTCCATACGGATGCAAAATTCCACCATTCCTTGGTGAGGCATGGATAAAAGCTGGAAGTTTACTATTTGGCTGAAGAAAGCTTGCGGGTGGAGGTGTGAATTTCTCTTCTAAGCCTAAGTATATACATAATACGCAAAAAAGGGAAGGGATATATTATATTTATTATGTCATACATACATATACCTATACTACACGATTAATGTAGAAAATCACGTGAAAAACCAAACAAGTTCATTTTCAAGGGTTAGTTGATGAACAGTACAATTTACTGTTTCGTTCATACACATAATACGTAATGAAACATAATTATAAATAATCAATCATTATCATCGCTGTTCAAGAAGCATATGTCAAAAGTGTCGCATTAGTTATCAGCAGCAGTATTTACAGTAAAAGTGAAAACCAGTTGTTAAAAATACTTTGGTAAAAAGTTTTAAAAAATCTAAGCAATAATAACACTTTTGTTATCTAATCATCCTTTACGAAAATAATACAATTTTACTACTAACCTGCAACCGCTGGCCAAGGATTGCCTAGCTGTTCTGCGTGAGCCATATACGTGTACAATTGATTAGCATAACTGTTGTTTTCCATAGCGTTCACAGCATTGTACATAGCCACAGCGTCTTCCATTCTGAAATTAAACATGAATACAAAATCATAGTACAACAGAGCATGACATATTGAACGATTGAAAATGGATCAATGCTTCCTCTCTCAATTTGATAATGTATTTTCTAGAAAGTGGAATTGTGTCTATGGATTACTATTAGCATGCATACGTGTAGTTGTAGTAGTTTCATTTTTACCTTATCATTTATCACTGCAGCCTCTCTGATTTTTCTATTTTAATGACAGCTTTTTAAACTGACAAGGGTACTATGTACTAACTTAACTAGCAATAAAGTGACCTTTGCTTTATTTCCGACTCGATCATGAAACTTTATTTTCTATGAACTTATAAATATGGTGAAACGTGTAATGTGTTGAAACGGGATGAGAGCTGCTGCGAACGGTTTATTGAATCCATTTCATATAACATGAAGCTACCCAAGATGAAGAACTGACCTCTGAAGACCTTACAATTCCACTACGAAAGGAATTAAAGTTGACCTCTGCTTTTGCAACTACCATCCATCCCATCACGTAAGCAAATAAGAATGATCGTCATTGTAAATTAATAATACGTGTAAAGTATGTACGTAAAGTCGAAGACTCTATTAATACCGTACTTATTGACGTGAAGAAGAAGAAGACTAAGGTTTCTTTAGTTTTTTTATATGCCAAAAAATGAATTACGAGCTTCATCTCATCTTGTCTCCACTTTATAAGTTATGTCTAAAGTTCTTTTACAATATCCAGCCAGAGACAAGGCAAGTGAAGCATACAAAAAAAATCATTTTATCACCGAACAACTGCATGATCAGCAATCAGCATGAGCAGCAAGTTTTTACACATTTACATAAATAAGATATTAATTTAAATATTTGCACTTTTGCACCCAAAAAAATTGTCCCTTTTATAAATAAAAAAATCCTATCACTCATAAAATAATATAACAGTCAAGATCATCTGCATAAAAAACTTTTTTATAATATGCTCATGTTTGTTTTTTAGCTAAATGATCTTGTTGTAGGTATCACATATATTAGATACGTAGGTACAGACGACGCTACTCGGGCTAAGAAAGGCCAAGAAGAGAGAAACGTTCATAGATAAAAATATGAGATAAGATACAAATGATGAAAAAGCATTCTCTGCATCAACAATCATGTAACATGTGGTGGTGGTGGTAGGGAGCAATGAGGATAAAAAGAATTAACTTTTATATATCATTGGTCAGTTATCTTATATCAGAGATTTACATGCCCACAGAGATCTCAGTGAATCAACGAATGAGCATCATCCCCCTTCATCCCTGACTCACGGGACGGGATCGCATCTGTGTATAATATAACCAGAGGATGAAAAAGATGCAATATAGCAACAAGAAAGCATTTCTATGAAATCTCAAGTTCTAGTCCATCACATATCACTACATACTTAGAAAAGTCTTATATTATACATGCATGAACAAAGATCATCTCTTGAGAGAGTATGTAGCGTTATATCTATGCTTATGTTGTACTGTAAAACATGTCTTTGCGGTGTGGCTGTCAAAAGATGTGATAGGGTGGATGATAATTTTATGATAAAAAATGAGTATATCTGTATTACCTGTTGATGGGAGGAGTAGGAGGGGCCAAATCAGATTGATGGTGATGATGATGATTTTGGCTATTGTTATGATGAACACTGTTGTTGTTGCTGCTATTGGAGGTATTGTGGTTATTGTTTGCGCTATTGTTGCTGCTTCCACTACTGACGCTACTGGCACAGCTACCTGCACTGGAGTAGGAGGACGCGCTTCCAAAGGGTAGCTCCGTATCACAATTCAAACTGTTACTGGTGGTGTTAGCGCTGCTATTGTTGTTACTTTGATGGTGGTTACTACAATTGTTATTGTGGTGATGATGATGATTGTTATGATGATGTTGATGATTGTTGGTCTGATGATGGTGGTGGTGATTGTTGGAGTTTTGATGGGCAGTATGATTGTTTTCAGGAGGAATGCTGTTGTTGAAGTATCAATGAGTGGAGTTCGTTAGCATGAACATGGTGATTGCTGCTTCCGTGCTGGATAAAAGTGGGATGATCCAAAAACTCCTCTTCCAGGGGGGATGAAGGCGCACCAGACATGGAGGGTGATGAACCTGTTCCAATGCTTTCTGGGGTGTGTTGATGATGATGCATGAGAGAGTTCACGCTGCTACCGTTGGTGGTTGTACCTGGAGGGTCAAAACTGGAATGGTCCAGTAAATCTGCTACCAAGGGGAGTTGAGGGAGCTCCTGAAATAGGAGGGGATGAACCAGCTCCGCCATGCTCAATCATTCTTGTCAACGTGTTAGTAAAGTCGTAATAACGATAAAAGTAATAGTCGTGCTCTGCTTCCTCGTTCTCTTCTGTCTCAGTTGATGAACTATTGTAATTGCTGGCACGGCTTGTGCTACTGCTGCTGCTACTACTGCTAATTAAGATTCAATTTAGAAGAAAATATAATAGCGCAGGTGATTATTACATTATAAACCAAGAACATTCACAGAATATATGTACAAGCAAAGTATAATTGTATTTGGAGTATAATGGTAGTTAAGCACGGCATCATCATATCATCATTAACAATAGGTTTCCGAAAGCTTCTAAAAGTACGATGCACTATTAATAATATGTCAGCCATCTCTAACCTACATCATTGCATTGTCAACGCCATCGCATCACATGACGTTACATTAAATTAACGTTACTTAATTATTGAACTATTTTGACTCGATAGCTCGGTGTATATATTTTGACAGTTCAGTGTCCGCTTTAAATGATGACGTGGTTAAGATCACGACAAGACATACATGTATATCCAGTAAAACTGTTCATGGTATCACCGCCACCAGTATAATAATATTTATTTTATCGACTCGTATTGTTGAGTTCAAAGTTATGTGATCTTAATTATTAATACGCTCAACAATATCATATTATTAGTTAATATCGTGTTGAAATGCACATCTCTTTAAAATCATACAATTCTGCCATCAAGATTCCTATGATTCCTACGTGGTCATGAACTTGTCTGGTATTGGGAAAATTTTATTATTGAAAAAGGACTCTTCTTTTGAACGATGATGATGATTAAATCAGAAAGAAAAATGGCATCGTAAATATATATAAATATGCATGTATATAATATCTAATTATTATTATTATTGTGCACATAGGTTGCTGTTTGTGGCCCGAAGATAGATTACGTTCTCTCGGCCCTATGATTCATTAGTTAGGAAAGGTATTAACTGTAAACAAAGCTGGTGTTCTTGTTCATGTAACACGATATGTCTGGTGTGCCACTACTGTCACAAAATCATAATTATTAACCTTGAAAGTTCAAATACCGCGTTTATATATTATGTACATATAACTAACTAACTTAACTTACAAGATGCCACTATCGTCATTAAATCCTGTGCTGATGGTACAATGTCATGGACTTTCGTGCAAGGAGAAGAGGCAAGGGGCAAACCCACGCAAGAGCAGACAAACACTCTACCACAAGCTATATAATATTTTTCCTAAAATAAATTATTATGCGCAATAACCCGATATTTAATGACTGTCTTTCTAGACAAATGAAAAAGGCAATTGTCTGCTCATCCATGAGATCATAAATAACAATCGATGATGATGGAAGATGCTTGTAATAATAACTTTTTTATGCAATCAAGGTATCAAACAATCGGCACTAATAAACTTTTAGACATGTCATGAAACAGAATATAAAAGGATAATAATAATATTTTGAGGAACATTAAAATGGGATTATGAGCTTGTACACGGAGCATAAAAAGCATCTAGCGTTCGCTCTTCCTCTTAAGTAATTACAAGAAAACAAAAAACCGTTACTTAGAAAGGAATTTTTAACGATGTTTTGTAACTTTCCTTATTTTCCCTTTCTTCTACTCCGGCAATACTAGTGACAATTAATCAGTACTACAATTACAATTAAAAAAATATATAAATGACAATATGCCGTGTGCAACTATAAATCAGAGCATTATAAAAATATGCATAATTAAAATATTTAGCGCATTCCAACACACAATCATAACCAATCATATCGCTTATTTCTACAACTCAAAAAATACTTAATTTAATTAATTAATTTCCTGAAACTTACCTATCCCTCATTATGTAGTATTTTTTATTAATACACCGACAAGAAAACAAAAAACCGTTACTTAGAAAGGAATTTTTAACGATGTTTTGTAACTTTCCTTATTTTCCCTTTCTTCTACTCCGGCAATACTACTGGCAATTAATCAGCACTACTATTACAATTAAAAATATATAAATGACAATATGCCGTGTACAACTATAAATCAGCATTATAAAAATATGCATAATTAAAATATTTAGCGCATTCCAACACACAATCATAATTAAACCCATCATAATATCGCTTATATTTCAACAACACAAAAATAGTTAATTTAATTAATTAATTTCCTGAAACTTACCTATCCCTCATTATGTAGTATTTTTTATTAATACACCGCAACTTATCTGTACCTTTTCACCTTTCCGTATAATAACAGACTTAAGATAAAGCTGTAGTTTAGTAGCGTTTTTAGATAAGATAAAAAATGGATACCAGAGAATGATAAGAAAAAAGGTTAAAAAACTTGTAATCTCCTTCAGATAAAGCTATTAGACTTAATTAATCAGCGCTGATAATTAATCATGTACACTGTATTGTTTTTTAATCAATTTAATTAATTAATTATATTTAATTAACTAACTCAAAAAGATAAGCCCACTTTCTTTTTTAAATATTCAGCGATTTTAAACTTTCAAAAGTTCAAATCGAAAACGTTTTTTTCAGGCACCTTTCCAGTTTGTTTGGAAGCAAGCAAGGAGAAATAAACGTAAAATGTTGAAAGTGCGTTTCAATAACCTCGCATACACTTAAGGCCTGGAAAATTCGTTGAAAGTCAACTTGAACTTTTTTTTCATTCCACTTCCTATCCATTCATCATACAAGCCAGTAGTGCAACTGGAGGAAGGCATACACAAAAGATTACCTATTTTCTTATCTTTCCCCGACAATGCATTTGCATGAAGCTATGCAGTTTATGTATCAACAGACATTATTTTTATGAGTCTCTCTGTTTGAGAAGCGATAAGGAAGAATGAGCTCCAAGAAAGGTTTTTCAACTGTACCTATATTTCAATTTGAATTCCAGCTTAAAAACATGATAAAAATTATGGCTTGTTTGTGTGTATGGATGGCGTATAGAAGTCTAAAACTTCTTGTTGGAATCATCTAAATCGCAAAAAAGGTTTATTTATGATTTTTTATGTTAGTTCTGTGATCCGACAAGTGGAGAAAAAAGGGACAAAAAACATGTTAGTAGCTCTCTCTTAAGGTAAATTTATGCAAATAAAGGGATAAAAATCAATTAAATTCTTCTGAATATAACCTATTGGTTTTTATGCTTTGTTCAATGAAGTTTGGCGGTTGTTTAGAGGAAGTTGTATGTAAATTTGTATGGAGTTTTCATTAAAAACTGTTTTGAAAATAAGTTACTGGATTTTGCATGTTCCCTTTATGTTGTATGCTTTTAATGTATATTTTTCTGTTCATGGGCCATGCTTTTTAGTTAAAATGCATACATTTTATTTAGTTGTGACTTTGGTTAATAATTTTGCATAGTAAAACCCTCTTCCGTTCACAACGCAGTAGGCATATTTTTAACATGCTTGAAAACTGACTGACTGAAGGTGATAATCGAAAAGGAAAGATTTCAATGAAATCAACAACCGCTGCTGCTACTGCACTGGTTTCCTTTTTGTAAGGGATTGGAACAGAAGCGAAATAATAACTAAAGCATATATGTAAATTAAACTGTGGGGTTATGCATGCTTTAAAAAATGGCCGATTCATTATATACCTATTTAAAAATGCTTAAGTTGAAATATTTATTTTTGTATGATTTTCTAAGAATGATCCCTATTTTACTTTTAGGAGTTACTCTGTAAAAACCTGTAAATTATAAATCAATCTTCACAAATGTTCAATTTACAGTTACATAACTTGTTGCAGATGCATGCACACATTTTTATGAGGCGAACAAAAAAGTCTGATTGAGAATCGAACATTTTTAATATTATATTTTGTCCCTCTATTCATGAAAACAAGTGGGATGGCTTACATATTTTTTAGAGGATTCTTTTGGGAGAAGGCAAGCAGTTTAGTAGATTTGTAGAAGCAGAGAGAGAGAGAGAGAAGAAGAAGTTATAAAATATATTTGGTAAGCTTATTTTATATATACGGTTACTTTTCTTATGAGAACCTTTCAAGACGTCAAGTTGACTTTGGAGACAGAACGAAACGCTTATTATGATGTGACTGTGACCTTTGTGACTTTTTACTTGTGACTTGCTTGCTTTTCCCAGAGTCATCCGTCGACTTGACTTCTTTTTCTTTCTGATTCTTTTTACACGTTGGATTTACTAATATACTTTTATATGCGCATATGTCAGTGAACATATTGGTAAAAATAATAATAATTATTCTGCAAGAGAGAGAGAGAGACTGCTTTTAACAGAGAGACTTTTTAATAAAGTTGGTTGTTGGACACGCTATGCATATGTCAGCGAACAAGTTTGTTCCTTTTCCTTTTGCTGACGACAACAACGACAAGACTGAAACGAGCTACTTGGCATGACATAACAGAAAAGAGATATATTAATAGTATTGAACTTTACTATGCATATTGATTCGGCGATATTTTAATTGGTGTTAATTTAATGTTTTATAAATTTTTAAAAAGAAGTTATGGGGTAGCAGAAAAGGAATGAAAATTTATTTTATAGGAATAATTATAGAGGCACCAACAAGTGGTTGGATTCACAGAGACACATTTCAAGTGATCTGGATATCTATGTTTGTTTGTTTCATGGAATCACAGAGTATATTTTTAATGCATTCTATTCTCTCTACTTTACTCTGCTCTGGCGAGCGTCATGAATCATGAAATTTAATGATGGATGTATGTAACCACTCAAAAATGTATATACATACATTTCACAAGAGCACAGCCAAAAGTCAAAGACTTATTAAACTTTGAAAAAAAAAAATATATAAATGTACCCTGAGTTTTTTTTCATGGAAGAAAGAAACTGGCCTTTTATGTACAACACTGGAAATATTTAAATGCTTAAACTTTAATGATGATATGATGGAGCAATAATAATGGCGTAAAAGCAACAGAAGTGAACAAAGACCTTACCAATAAATCCGTAAAGTAACTTCCTGATTTCTCGTCAAAAGGTGATTTCTTATACAGAAAGCACAGATTCCATATAAAGATCACTTCAAAATCTCATCACTATTACTTCAGTTTTTCACACAGTCAGGTAATGATTAATGTCACTATAATTGATTGAATCTCAAAGTTAATAAGATCCCTGCAAAAAGATTCACAGTTGAATTAAAAACGGCCTTTCTTCTCCATGCACGGGTTCTGTGGTAGCGTCAATCTGCCTGCACGTGTAGAAAGTGACTAATATGCGCTTGCACAGAAGAGAGTTGATGCTGTACGAAACAACGTCTTCTGTGGAACTGGCTGGAAGGGAGAGCAGAGCCTCGGTAGGAACTCTTCGTCTTTCATTCTCAAGAAAATGTCATCTCTGTCTTCTCTCTGGTTATATTACGGTCTCTTTAGCTCAATATGCTCCTGCCACCACAAAATTTTAGTTCGCGTTGTCTTCTGTACATATATCGCATTGAACATGGATTTATAACCAGTTAACCAGCCAATAAGCCATCAATAAGCCAACCACTGTGCAATGATGATGATTGTGCAGCCAAGAAGTTTCCTTAAACTGCTGCTACTGTGCATTTTCTAACGCGGTGATGATGTTAGCAAAGCTACCTAAAAAGTTGTACAATACATTGCGTTCCATCTCCTCCTCCACCAGAATTTCATAAGGGATGGGGATGATGGGATTATGGTCCATGAGTCATTCATCAGCATTTAAGGAGACATTACAACTTATTTATGTATGTAGAATGGAGATAAGACAATTTATAAGGACACAAGAAAAGGGTTTGGGTATGTTTCTTAAAAAGATGAACAGAATGACGAAGAAATCGGCGTTTTAAAATAAGTGCACACCAATGACTGTGTGCAGACTGTGAGAATTATTTATTTTTAATAACAGGGTATGTTTCTAAAAAAGATGAACAGAATGACGAAGAAATCGGCGTTTTAAAATAAGTGCACACCAATGACTGTGTGCAGACTGTGAGAATTATTTATTTTTAATAACATTAATAATATGTCAATGAGTACACAGAGCAAAGGGTAGTTTTTTCTTCTTCTTCTGTAACTGATAGTTTATTTGTTCTTTTTTTCTTCAAATATACTATTATTATTAGTAATATTACTTAAGTTTACGTACATAAGTAATAGCTAAAATCCTACGTAAAATGAACGTACCAGTCTCCAGTAGTTAATAGTTTTCATTCATGTCATAATAATGCATGTGTACTTATTTTTGAGTCTGAAGGAAATTTTGGTACAACGGGACAAACCAACTTAACTTTACATCCAATCAGTCTACTCTCGGAAGATTCCTGTATGAATCATTGTATCATTTATTGCAAGCACACATATCATTCCTGTCTTATATTCTGCATTCGCTATATAGCTGCTCTAATAAAGTATTACGAACTTGTTAAAATTTTCACTTGATTAAAATCATGCAAATATCACTCAACGCAAGGTATCTTTTCTACTTTGCGGTAATAAAATAATATGAACCAAAACTGGCAAGGGTAAAATAGTAATATGTATTTAGTTTTATGATACGGGAATAAAAACCTGAACTGAATGAGGACTAAAACAATAGTCTGTACTAGAAAGGGAATAAATGTAATGCGAGGAAGATAATAGACATTCTTTATATAAAAATTCGCTTGATGATCTCTGACTTTTTATCTTCTATGTAAAGATTTCCAAGTCTTCATGGTCTTTAACATAAGTGGAGCCTTTTTCGGTTTAACTTTTGCTGCGGATGCCTCCCGTGATACTGAAGGTGCCGGGGCATGACCAGCCCGAGACTCGGGAGCAATGATTACAGCAGCTTCTTCAGTATAAACGTTGGTAGCGTCGACGGATTTTTTTGGGTTGTTGAATCCTGCACTAGCGCTGGTAGAAACTCCACGACTGGGACCTTTCTCTTCCTTGATTTTCAAAGTCTTCATGCCATTCTTAATCTGAAATGTATGAATTAATATATTAATGTATTCTCAACAAGAAGAGAAGAGCGACTGAAAATAAAATAAACGACAATATATGCGTAGTTAATTCACATACCGTTTGGGCTTTCTGTTTATTAAACCTGGTGGTGCAAGTGGTATCCACATAAGCAAGTTTTGCTTTTCTTACAGGTTCCGCTTTCTCAATATTTCTCTTCATTTGTTTCTTTATCACCTCAAATCTTTGTTGGCGTTCGTCAGTACATCGCTGAAAATGAAGTACACATATGTCAGCCCAAGTACTAGTACATGAAGGAAAGTACCAAATAAATACTTAAATATTTTCCATGTTAGCTTACCTCGTACAGCTCTCTCCATGATTCCTCTACCGGTACTTTTCCTCTAAAGTCTCGTTTGCAATGAAATTGCCAAAGCTCATCAGTTTCACCTAAAAGCCGCACAAAATGGCATATTGATAGAATTCATTCTACGGAATAGTTGTTCAAAAAATAAGTCGTAGTAAGTGTAAATTTTAAACTCACCAATTAAATAATCATTTTGCGATTCAATGCTAATAAGCTGCTGTGGATTAGCTCGTTCAAGGGCTGGTTTCAGAATATCGTAAGGTATACCCCCAGTAAATCCCAAATCCCCAATGTTATCCTTGATAACTTGCATGCAGAGATCGTAGAGAGATGACACGTCCGCCTTGCGACCAGTCTTGTTACCCGAGAAAACTTTAGATCTGAAATGCATTAAAACAAAACATTTAAAATGCATTTCAAGGCGGAATATTCTCTCCTACTTCTCTCGCAAGCCTTCATTCCTTATTCATTTACCTTGCGTTTTTGTTTCTGTTGGATAACATGTTACTAATCTCTTCATCTTGTGACAATTCATAGGTTCCAGATTTTCCACCGTTGTCCCAATAGTCAACAGTTCCTAAATCTGACAAATCTGTGTGAGTCAGCGGGGCAGGAGGTGGAATTATAATGCCGTTATCATTGCCGCTACTACTACTACTGACGACGGTCGCAGGAGGTGGTGGTCGTGCTAATTTCGCTAAGGATGAGCTCATTGGTTTATAATTTGGACTTATATTCACAACAGGTTGTATCACAGATTCAATCTTGCTTTGTGGTATCGCTTTCTTTGACATTTTGGTGGTTTCTAATGAATCCCTATCATACTTTTTCGACGAAGATGGTCCTGCATCCCGTGATGACGAATGTTTTGATGAACTAGGGCTTTCATGTTTCCTACCAGATGAACTTGGACTGTGGTGGTGTTTTCGATGCCCTTTATCATGGTCTTCTTTCTTCTTCTCTTTTTTCGAACTAGAATGCTTCAGAGCAGTAGACCCAGCGGAAACGTCCAATGAGCCTAACACGTCTGCAAAGTTTATTCCTGAGTTTGAATCTATTTCTTCTTTCAATACAAGTTTGGATTTCTTCGACGAAGAGGAATCCGACGGTGAATTTGAAGAACGCTCTTTGCGCTTTCTGTCATCGTGTGACGACACCGATGACGCCTCCTTTTTACAATTTTCAAGACTAGACTTTTTTGGAGAATGCGTAGACTCCTTAATGGGGTCGCGAATCTTATTTTTATGACTACTGCTACTACTATTACTGCGATGATCGGTAGAATCCTTTTTATCTCTAGAAGAGCGTTCCTTTTCCTTCACTTCTTTCTCAGTTTTGATTTCTTTCTCCGTTTTAATTTCTTTCTCCTTTTCGCGATGGGAAGAACTGCTTTCCTTTGACCGATGATGTCTCTCCTTTTCCTTGTGGTGGTGACTCTTTTCATGATCAGACTTGGACTCTTTTGATTTCTCAGACTTTGACCCTGAAGATGACGAATGGTGGCTTTTGTGTTGAGAGGAGGATGATGAAGAGGAACTATAGTGTTCGCCACTGCCACTACTACTTTGCTTGGAACGGTCCTTAGATGATGATGACTCTTTAGAAGACGAGTGGTGGTGATGTTTGTGCTCCTTAGAATGACTCCTTTCACTAGAACGTTCGTGGTTGCGGTGGGATTTGGAGGAGGATGAACTTGAGCTACTTTGCTTCTTCTGGTCACTTTCATACGATTTTTGGCTACTACTACTTTTTGACGAGTGCGAACTTTTTAGCTCCCTTTCATCTAACGGTTGTCTTTCCTGCTTCACGATGAAACCGAGAGACTTGTCGTCGTTGCGTTGGCGTGGGTGGTCGTCTTCTTCGTCAGCGTCAATTTCCAGACGTTCCGAGGCGTCTGAATCTGAATCTACAATATTAACAAGTACATAATATTTAAGTAAGATGTGATAAAATAAAATGCAAACTTGTAAGTTTAAACAGTTTATGAAAGTTCAAACCTTTATCATTTTCCTCTTCTTCGTCATCGTCTCCGTCAGAGTGAACATTGGTCATGCTTAGGAAACCGTTTTCCATGTAGGGATCATCAATGTCGTCATTTAGATCCTCATCGTCAAAATCTCTACCCTGGTGTGGTGTGGGTTCATTTGAACTACGATCTTCATACGAAGAATGACCATTACTGTATCGTCGCTCTTGGGGCTGATTTTCTTCCGGTGCGTCGATTTCGTATGGTTCGCTATTATCTTGGTTATTTGCTTCTTCCTCTTCCTCCTCCTCTTCTTCTGAGGATCCACTATTAGAATCTGACTCCTCCTCGGACTGTTCAGCCTGAGTTTGCTGTTCTGACACCATACGTTTCCAGCCTCGTACAAGAGTGTCCGCAGCTTGGCCAACGGGTCCTTCATTACGACTAAGAGAATTAACGGTCCTTCCTATTCCAGTGTCTGCCAAATCTTGAACGGTTACTCGCAGTCGAGAAAGTCTTCCCAGGTAATGAAGAAGCTGCATAAAAACAGACAATTTTTACTGTACACAATAAATAATTTCGCAAGCATGAATCATCACGCTCTTGAATGACCGCACTAACCAAAAATAGTATGAATTAAATTTGACTGATTACTGACGTCTACCTTTTCCTCCGGCAGTCTCTCTTTCTTGATCTGCTTTTGGCAATGTAAGATAATGTCCACAACCTTATTTTCCGACATGATAACGATGATTCTTTGGAACGTTCCTGTTTAATCTTTCCACTGGTCAGTCTCTTCACCTTGCTTCCACGTCTGTGTCGAACTGTCAATCAGTCAGTGACGGTTACAAATTACAGTCTTTACTGAAAATAAGCTGGATTCCGTTTATCTTCCCCCAAAAACCTTAAACCGGTTTTTTAAACAAGGCCAGATCCAAACTCCATTATTTACACAATTGACCAAGTCACTATACAACTTTCTTTCAACGCAGAATCGTTCAAATTATAAAATTGTCAGTTTTAGCTTATCTGGATGAATCACATTTAATTAAGTTCACTACAATGTTCTTTTGAGCACTCTAAAAACTCTTAAAACAGCAATTAATTGCTCTCTAAAAGGTCAATGATCTATTACGAACTCCAACAACCTGAACCGGCGCCAGGAATGCTGAAAAGCCTTTCACTCAACCTGTTGAAAATCTATGAACAAAACCGAACAATACGGAACAATTAATTAGAAAGTTAAAGAACTAACCAGTTAGTTCAAAATCAAATAAAAACTAGTTTACACACAATAGCAGTTAAAGTTTCGTTAAAATAAACTCAAGTATGCAGCCTAACATTAATCACACTTTAATCACTCTCCAGATGTAATTCTAATAAACAGACTTGTTAATGTAAAAGTATCTTTGATTATAACTTCTATGTATATTCAAGTTAATTTGCAAACTGTTAACTATAATTACAATTTACACTAGCAGCTGCTCGGTGGTGTTTTAAATGCTCTATAAAATGTTTGTTTAGAGAAGCCCTCAAAAAATATGTATACTTAATTGTGGTACTGCGAACCCAGCGAGGATGACGTGTTTGTTGTAGGAACAATTTATACACACATTTAACTAAATATACATTACAGTTACACAGTATTTGCGAAACAACTACCACACACGTCCTTAACGATCAAATACTATTTTTTATACATACATTTATATATGCGACTTTAATACAACAATTAATGATACGACCTCTACACACGCTCTATTGTATTTAACTAACTGATATACATTTATAATTGATTAGCGATGATATATAGTACTCACAAAATTGTCACTCAATTTTTTAAAGATTTAGGATTTATATCTCAATTATACAGCGATTATAGCGATAAAACTATATATTTTCGGGTATGCTCACAAAACATGGTTTAATTACTGTATTTCCACTACAATAGATTTAAATGAGCCTTTAATGTGTGTACATGTTCATGTTATAAAAGTATTATCAGCGCAAATTTAAAAAAGAAACATTTAAAGGATGAGAGCCATGCGTAAAAAATTGTACATCCACTTCTTCTTCTAAACTAGCTATTTTTACACATTAAAGTATACCATAGTTAAAGTAGTGTGTGTGTGTGTATAGTTAAGTATGTTGCGCAAAATATAATTATTATAGTGTACTCTCTGCCATGCAATTGGTATCAAGGATCACTCACACCGCATCCAATCTATATAAAGTGACTGCCCCGACGACCGACCGACAAGAGAACAGCAGAGCACCAAGCATCCCTTCACACAATCAGCATAACATGATTCTTGGTCAAGTAGTCACTCAACAACGACGCAGATGGCACGGCCGGCAACAC